>CANXYI010624541.1:0-10541 GCA_948208565.1 Hura crepitans
ATAGTTGAAGGGAGAAAGGCAAGTCCATAGTGAATTATGGCAAAATGCACAAAGTGAAGGGGCATTTATAGACCAATAATCACCACATTTGAAGCAAAGAATGATAAGAATTTCCTAAACACGCTACAGGGTCCACACAGACCATCTCAAAACAAGTTCATGAGAGAATTCAACTTTTCTTCTCTTTGATTCTTCTTTATTAGCATTGATAGATCTGGGATTTACACACTCTTATATATGCACTACAGAAGCATAAGATTGGAGGTTAGCATAAGAACTTCTTGACATAGAGATTATGGTTAGCAAACCTATAGGTCAGCATGTTATAGTAAATAAGGTTTACAAAGAGTGTCATTAATGGTGCAAGAACACAAGTTTTTAGCAAACCTTATCGAGTTACCTTTTGATGAGTTCAACTTGATCTTGTCATGGATTCGTTTACCAAGTATCAGGCGATTATGGATTATAAGCAAAAGTAGATATCTCTTAAGGCTAGTGATGGGATAGAGATTACAGTTGTTGGTGAGAGAACAAACTTTTGTCTAATGTTATATCCACTCTTGCAGCTACGAGGATGTTGAGAAAAGGTTGTTAGGCCTTTTTGGCACATGCGTATGATACTAGAAAAAAAAACTAGATGTAAGCCTTATACCCGTAGTGTCAAAGTATGCAGATATTTTTCCTAAAGAGTTGCTTGGTTTGCCTCTAGAGTGGGAACTCGAGTTTGTTATAGAGGTTCTACTTGGCACTGCATCGGTATCCATAGCTTCGTAAAGAATGGCTCCTATAAAGTTAAAAGAGTTGAAGACCCAATTATAAGAGTTACTTAACAAAGGTTTCATAATTTTTTGAGTGTGTTGCCATGGGGGGCACTGGTATTATTTTGAAGAAGAAGGATTCCTTGTGATTATGTGTCGACTATAGATAGCTAAATAAGTAACCATCAAGAACAAGTATCCATTGCCTTATATATATGATTTGTTTGATCAGCTTAAAGGAGAAAGCGTTTTCTTTAAGATTGACTTAAGGTTAGGATATTACCAGTTAAGTGTCAATGAAGCAGATGTGGCTAAGACTGCTTTTCGAACAAGATATGGCCATTATGAATTTTTGGTAACACCATTTGGACTTACCAATGCTTCAGCAGCTTTCATGAACTTGATGAATTGAGTTTTTCAACCCTACTTAGATTAGTTTGTTATGGTATTCATTGATGAGATTTTAGTATACTCTAAGAGTAGAAAATATCATGAATAACATCTCAGGATTGTGTTGCAGACTTTAACAGAGGAAAAGTTCTATGCCAAACTCAGCAAGTGTGAGTTTTGGCTAAGTGAGGTGTCTTTCTTAGGACACATAACCTCTACAGAAGGTATCAGAATGGATCTATATAAGATTGAAGCTATTTGGAGTAGAAGCCACCTAATACCACAATTGAGATCAGAAATTGTCTAGGTTTGGTTAGGTACTTTAGATGTTTTGTCAAAGGGTTTTCTATTATTACACCACCCATGACATGTCTATTGAGGAAGAATGTTAATCTTGTTTGGGATGACAAATATCAAGAGAGTTTCAACAAGTTAAAAGCCATGTTGACGGAAGCTCCTATTCTCACACAGCCAATATCTGAGAAAGATTTCACTATCTATAATGATGCATTCTCGAATGGTTTGGAGTGTGTTCTGATGTAAAAGGGTAAAGTTGTTGCTTATGTTTTGAGAAAGTTGAAGTTGTATGAGAAGAATTATCCTACGCATGATTTGAAGCTTGTTGCGATTGGTTTTACTCTAAAAATTTAGAGACATTATCTCTATAGAGAGAAGTGTTATGTTTGCACAAACCAAAAGAGCTTAAAGTATCTTTCTTCACAGAAAGAGCTAAACTTGAGATAAAGAAGATGGATGGAATTAATCAAAGATTATGAATGCCTTATTGATTATCATCCTCAAAAAGCTAATGTAATAGATGATGCTCTAAGCAGGAAATTCATGTCAGCTTTAGAGCTATGAATGTTAAGTTAAAGCTTATAGATGATGGTGTTCTTTTAGCTGAGTTACAAGTGAAGCTCTATTTGTTACAACAAGTGAAGGACTCATAGAAAAATGATCATAGGCTTATGAATGTTATGAGTTCACTGCAAGAGGGGAAGTCTACTGAGTACGAGATTAAGAGTGATGGTTGTTTGTATTACCATGATAAGATATGTGTCCTAGATGTGGAAGAGTTGAGGAAATAGATTTTGTAAGAAGCTCATAGTGCTCCTTATGATATGCATCTTGGTAACACTAAGATGTATTAGAATTTGAAGATTTCCTATTAGTGGCCAGGCATGAAGAGAGATGTGTCAGAGTTTGTGACCAAGTGCCTTACTTGTCAGCAAATACAGGCTAAACATTAAGTTCCATATGGATTGCTTCACCCTATAACAATTCTTGAGTGGAAATGGGATAGGATCACCATGGACTTTGTAGTTGGATTACCTATGACAAGAAGCAGATGTGATACAGTTTAGGTTATGGTAGATCGGTTAACTAAGACTGTGCATTTCATATTAGTTAAAATGAACTATTATTTGGTAAAGCTTGCTGAGTTTTATGAGATCGTAAGATTGCACGGAGTGCCATCTTCCATTATATCTGATCGACTCCTGAGGTTTATGTTGAGGTTTTAGAAGAAACTTCACAATGCTTTGGGCACTTGATTAAGTTTTAGTACGGCATTTCATCCTCGGATCGATGTTTAATCAAAAAGAGTTATTCAGGTAACTTTTGATACTTAAGTGATTTTAATGCTAAGTTATGTATGATGTTCATGTTAAAGTATGCTTGATTGGTGCTTGACAATATGTTGAGAAGCTATGCTATCAAATTCAAGGGAAGTTAGGGTCGCTACCTTTCCTTAGCAGAATTTGCTTACGACAACAGTTATTAAGCTAGTTTGGGAATGGCTCCGTATGAAATGTTGTATAGAAGGAAGTGCAGAACTCTCTTATACTAGAATAAGTTAAGTAAGACTAAGCTTATAGGGCTAGATCTAATTAAATATGCAAAAGAAAAGGTAAAGATTATCAAGGATAGATTGAGGGTTGCCTCAGATAAACAGAAGTCTTATGCGAACTTTTAAAATAAAAGAGATGTTCAGTATGAAATGGGAGATAAAGTATTTTTCACCTTAGAAGAAAGTTCTATGGTTGGGCAAGAAAGGCAAGTTAAGCCCGAGGTTTATTGGTCATTATGAAGTGATTGAATGTGTGGGACTAATAGCCTATAGGTTGGCTTTACTTCATGAGATTTAGTAGATATACAATGTCTTTCACGTGTCTATGCTCCAAAGGTATAGATTAGATCTTTCACATATTTTATCAGTTGAAGAAGTTGAGATTAGACTAGATTTATCTTATGAGGAAAAGCCAGTTAAGATAATGCAAGAGAAGTCAAGGAACTATGGAACAAGGTAGTGCCTCTAGTAAAAATGCTTTGGAGACATCATGGCATGAAAAAAGCCATATGGGAAGGTGAAGCTCAAATGAGAGAGCAGTACCATTAGGTGTTTGAACCAGGTAATTTCAAAGACAAAATTTCTTTAAAACATCCAAAAATCCTGAGGTTATAAATTGTACTTCCTAGGATGTGCATAGTATTCTCGAGACTTAAGGTACACTAAAGTGATCGAATGAAAGTATTAATTATAATAAAATTATGGGTAAAGTCTGAAATGAAAATGAATTCATTAAGGTGGTTAAAAATGCAAGCAAAGGTTTTTATAGCAGTGTCACATGAAAAATTATAATAAAAATATTTCATTTTTGCTCAAAATGACTCGAGATTGATACAACTTGATACTCAAATATTCCAATTAGTCTATTGGCATTGGAATCAGAATTTTTGGATATCGGAAAGTATTTTTATAAAATCGGGTAAAGATAAAAGTTAAATTTTTAATTGATTTTTCTTGATTTTCTAGCAAGTATTGCAAAAGGTTTTTAGGGTTTGATTTATATGATTTTTAGAAAATCAGTTAGATGTTAAAGGAGGACAAACAAGGTTGAATAAGAGGGAAGGAAATGTGGATTATTCATGGCCATTTTATCAAAAGAAAAAGAATATGCCCCATTAAATGGGGAGGCCTATAAATAAAGTCAAATTCTTCATATTTTGGTTAAACCTTCAATAGTGCTCCTTCTTCCCCAACACAAAGAAGCCGATAGCTTTTCCTTTATGGCCCCTCTAAATTTTCTTCTTCTTCCTTCAATCTCCTCCCTTTAAACACTAATTAATCCATAAATCAAACCTTTCATAGCCTCTAAACACCAATTCTAGCAAGAAATTAAAATTTGATGGAAGTATTTTCATGCTAGAAGGTGGATGTGAATAGTGACACATTTTTAATCGGGTAAGATTTTTCGGGTTTTCGTATTTTTCTAAGGTTCTAGGATTCCTAAGAGCATATTTCCTAAGTTGGATTTAATTTTATATGCGTGTATGATTTTATATGAATTTTTACATAATGAGCGTGTTTACGATTGTAGAGCAAAGTGAGAGAGACAAGAGCAAGGGCAATAAGAAGGCTTAAACTAGCTTAATTAATGTATTTTGGACTCAAGGTAAGTGTAATCAAAGTAATTTATTGTGTGTGTATATGCGCCTTAATGAAAAAGTGTGTGTAATGGTATATGAAAATGTGATACTAGCATTTAATGATATTGAATCCTTATGAATTATGTTATGTGAACTTATGTATATGCTTTTATTGCCTTAGGAGTGTTTAATTGAATGTTGGATGTGTGTGTGTGTGTGTGTGTTGTAAATTATGAATACACATGAGGTTGATTGCCTATGGATAATGATATGGACCATATGAGCATTGTAATGTGTTTAAGCTAATCACATGAATGAGTAAAGTGTGTGAATGTATAATGGTTGAATAATGCTTCGAGGTGGTTATGAGATTATGGTGACTACTTATGTGATGTTGGTTAAATATGAGCTTATATAGATATAAATTGCCTAATGAGTTGTAATTATGTATAAAATTATGTGAGATACTAAAAATGGCTATGTTAATGTGTAATGCATGGTGAGGCCAAAAGGTTCTTTATGCATGTTTAATGTGGGTTGAGGCCTATTATGTCATAATTATATGTATTGTAATGAGTTAATAAGGTTAAGCATTATAACCATGATGTAAGGTTATTAAGCCAACATGGCCAAAACTTACAAGGCATGTTATGAGGTGATTTTAGTCATGAATACATGACCTAAAAATGTATGTTACTTATGACATGATATGAGAGCCTATCTTATGCTTACCATTTTAAAAAGTGTTATAAGTTCATATTATGAGAAATATGTTTATGATGTATATGTATGCTTTGTGGCACATAACTATAATGAAGATTAATACTTTCTCTCGTTTGGTCATTCGTTGGCTAAACCCTCTTTAAAATCTATATTTAAGCTATTTTATTATAATGAAACCAAAATAAATTTGGTGATAAGCCCATACAATTAAACAACCTAAATTGGATAGCTTGACCGATCAACTAGAGATTTAGCAGCTGCTAGGGTACTTCTATACCTGATTTCATGACCTACAGGTCTTATGATGATGTTGTTAGGCTTTACAATCTTGATAACCTTCGAGTCCATGTGATAGGCCTTTACAATTCTAATGACTTCGGGTCTATGTTCTTGGACCTTCGTGTTCCTAATAGCCTCAGTAGTCTAGATGTCCCCGCTAGCCAGTATAGCTTATGTGTTTTTTTAAGTATAAGCATAAGACATATTTAATGTTAAAGTTTAAGACATAAAGCTAATTATTGAAAAACTGACATTCATTGCTTAATGATATTTTTATGATGATGTATATACTTTTTGAAAGTTGAGATATACACATGCATCTTGCTTTTAATATTACATTTTATGTACATATAACTCCATATTTAATGTTACCTATATGCATGTATGATTGTGAGTGTGTGCACATAATTACCTTGATTACACCACTAAGCAATTTGCTTAGCATATCTTTTTTATTTGTGATGCATAGGTCAAAGAACCATATTAGAGTCAAAGCTTTATATCTACAGCAGAAAAAGGGAATAATACTTTTAGTATTTTGTTGTTCTATATATATTATGTGATGTATTTATATAGTGACACTCATATGTAGCATAAGAGGGACTGGGCTTAATTTAGGATGTAATGGTTTTTGTAACCTTTTAAAACAAGCTTGAATTTTATTCTATGCTTGTGTGATATCTCTTCCTAATGTATGTTGTTGAATTTGTGTTTATGATCTTGATGGTCAGGAGGACCAATTGAAGGTTGAGATGTGTTTGAGATGTATAGAAGTGTTGTTTTAAACTTACAGGTTACTTTTCATTTTGGGATAGTGTCCTGATATAGCCATTATATTGTCGGATTTTTGACATGAGGATTCCTAAAACTATTTTAAAACTTAAAGCGAAATTTCATTTAAGCAAGTTTTCAAAAGTTTAATATATAATCAAATGATTTAAAAAAGGTTTCAATTTATTCAGGTTTTTGAATGAAGTTCAAATATCAATATATATGTCACTTCTTATTCGAGTTCGATGAACAAAATGGGCAAGTGGTTTCACACCATATGCCTCGACTATAAGATTTATCATGTATGCTATGTTATATACTAAACCTAATGTAGCATTTGCTCTGAGAGTGATGAGCAGATTCTAATCCAACTATGGAGAGGAACATTGGGTGTCTGTCAAGAATATCCTTAAGTACTTAAGAAGAACTAAGGATTTGTTCTTGGTATATGGAGAAGAGGATTTACAAGTAAGCAAGTATATGGATGCCAGCTTTTAGTTTGATAAAGATGATTGCAAACCCTAGTTAGGTTTTGTTTACTTGTTTGTAGGAGGTACAGTTAGTTGGAAGAGTTTCAAATAGGATACAATTGCATACTTAATAACTGAGGCAGAGTACATTATAGTTTTTGACACAGATAAGGAAGTAGTGTGGATCAAGAAGTTCATCACTAAACTAAGAGTGGTACCAACCATTGATGACCCAATACCTTTGTATTGTGACAATAATAAGGCTATTGCATAAGCTAAGGAACTACGGTCTCATTAAAGATCCAAGCATGTACTCAGGCATTAACATCTCATCAAAGAGATAATATCAAGGCAAGAAATAAAGATTGAAAGAGTCCCCTCTAATCAGAAAAGTACTGATCCTCTTACTAAGGCACTGTCTCATAACAGATTCGATCTCTATGTAAATAGTATAGGTATTAGGTATATAGGAGATTGGCTTTAGTGCAAATGGGAGATTGTTAGAAGTATGCCCTAGAGCTTACATGTAATAGGGAAATTTTATGTACATAACAAACTTTGGTTTACAACAAAAGGCATTTCTCTTTATATCATGGTACTTTTATATATTACTTATAATTGTTTGTAATGTTTTAAACCATCTTATAAAGTCCTTGGTATAAAATCACAGTACAGAGGAAATCATAAAGTGTTTTAGAAGTGAGATTCTTATTGCATGCAAATGTGATATACCTAAATATCCCTAATCATAGTATTAACAAGGCGGGATATTGTTAATGTGGATAGATCAACACATGTTATACTTCTTGATTAGATCAAGCAGTAGTTCTCACAAGCTATAGGCATAGAGATGCTTAGAGTTAACATGTAGATGCTTACTTGGGAAGTAAGTACATTGGAGACCTAGTATGAGATCTTTATATAGATACTTAATCTATGTCAGTGAAAGTATCTCATCACATTAGTGATGCAAGTATCCTTAGACTTGAGATCACTAACTATCTTAAATATGGAGTGACATAATTTGACACCAAAGCTTTTACTTTAGACAAGAAGTATACATAGCATAGTGCTTGGGTATGACATATTTCAAGATAGGGTAGAAATCAATAAAGGATTCACCACCCTAGATTATACTGGGAGTTTATCTCATAGTTCTAATGAGTAATATTTATTCAGCAATCTTTGGCTAAAGTAAGATGCCACATTTGAATGGGATTCACAAAGGGCATTTTTGGAATAAAGGTGAAATTATCATAACAATATGTCTAGGGCTTAATTAGATATACTTAGTTAAGCTTTTAGTTGACACAAGTCCATACTTTAAATTGGATGGGATAAAAGATGGTGAAAGGAGTTTATTGCATCGTAACTGGATACGGAAGGGTTAAATCAAATCGCTTGACACTTAGGTGGTAATGATGTATGGCTAGATGCCTCTCTTAACTTGTATATAAATGTTATATCAATTAGAGAATTGGTATTGATTCAATAGGATTGAATCTATAAAGTTCTAGTTGGACTAGGACTTTATTCCATTGTGTACTGCCAATGTGCTTCAAAAACCCATAGGATCACACACTGATGGAACAAATTAATAGGTAAAACAATAAAGTATTTAATGATATGGGATGTCATTAAATAAAAAGAAATAAAATGAGAAGGCTTATTGGTCTTGTAGCCAAAGAAAAAAAGCTTAAAACATTAATTAAGTGTTAATTAAATATTTTAAGTGGGGTCAAAATTAGGCCTTTTAATTAATTAATTAAAAAGCCATTTTTTGTTAAACCATTTAAGGGTTTAAGGTTGGAAAATCTGACCTGGGGGTGAATAGAAAGGGCATAAAAACTCTCTAAAATTTGTCCACCAGAGGAAAGCCTTAATAGAGAGAATTGTCCTCTATTATTGCCGCAAACTCACCTCCTTTTGAGCCTTCTCTTTCTTATTTCTTCTTGAATTTTATTTCTTAACAACACCTAAAAATGAAATTCACTTGTGCACCTCTTGGAGAGTTCTCATTGAATTTGCTGCTGGTGTGGATACCTTAGAGGTTTTTCTAAGAGGATCAATGTGGTTTGTGACAACTTGATGAGGCAAAAAGCTGCAAATTGAAATCGCATAGAAAATTTACAGTAAATTCTTATTTTGTGATTTCTTTAATTTTATTTTTCAATTTTTTGATGTTCTAACCTTTACTAGAGTTTCATAGATGTTTAATTTCTAATGTGGATAAGTCCATGGAAACTAACAAGTGCTACAATCATAATATAGCTTAATCCATTCTTTTCAACAATTTAACCTAAGAGCCAATTATTATGAATATCAATCACTATAGTCAATTCTCATGTCTTGATTTATATTTTAATCAAAAGAAAGCCTAAAGATCGATGGAGATGAATCAACCTTCAAGCTCTAAAGAACGGTTTAATTTCCTTAAATACCATACCAACTTTCAGACCCATATGTTCTTATTTAAGCTTAAAAGTGTAAGTAAATTACATTTTAGCTTTGCTTTATCTAAGAATTCAGCTCTAAAGCTAATTGTTATACATGTAGCATACCAATAAAGCAAGAGATCAGGTTCCTCAAATGAAGCAAACCATCTAAAAAGAAAAAGAGGCCTACTCGTTTTAAACATTGCAAAATGACTAGGTCCACCATCATTCATCTTCAAAGGATAATCAATTCAATCCAAAATTTTCTTTTCTTCTATTCTAGATTCAACCCTAAAGCTCAATCATAATTCAAATATTAGCATTCATGTCTAGGTTTAACAATGACTGTGTGACAATCACAACAAGGTAAGATTTAGCTACTAGCTAATCTGTCTTCTTTCAAGTCAATCTCTTATAGGTTTAGCTTCACATCAATCCATATTATTTTCATTAGTATCTTATGGGTTTAGCTTCACATCAATCCATACTATTTTTATCAATATCTTATGGGTTCAACTTGTCAGTCCATACTCCTTTTTCTCAAGTTCAACCTTACAAGCAAATATAAAATCTTCTCGAGTTTAGACTTACAAGCCTACTAACACCGAGTCTGTCATACAACCTTCAGTTCAAGTTAATCCAACATTGAGTCAGTCATACAACCTTCAGTTCAAGTTAATCCAACATTAAGATAAGTCATGCAAACCTTCATTTTATTCAACTAAATCAGGTAAGTATTTATAACTTAAAAATCCGGCTTTCATGAATAGTACTTCTCGAGATGAATAGTGCTTCCCAAAACTCGAGTAGTGCTAAGCGTATTGATGGGGAGTATTAACTACAAGAGAATTTTGGGCAAAGTTTAAAGCCAATCCGAAGTCATTCGGATGGTTAAAAATGCTAATTAAGATTTTATAGTAGTGCCTTGTGAATAGTGTCATAGGTAAAGTTGAAACATAAAATAAATAAAAAGTTGCCCAAAAAAATCTAAAAATATTACAACTTAATACTCAAATATTTTGAATAGTCTAATGGCTTTGGAATCAAAATTTTTTTGAATTCAGGAACTATTTTTACCCAATTTTCAAGACATAAAATGTATTTATTTTTTGGGTTATTGTTGAAATTTAGGCTCGAGATTTTAGGAGAATTTGGGGCTTGGATTAATGGAATTTTGGGGATAAAAATGAGGAAAAACTGACTTTCCTATCAGTTGTAATAATTTTTCGAAGGAAGAAAAAATTATTTTTTTAAAGGGTATAAATAGGGAGAAATTAAATTCCTCC
>CANXYI010625009.1:0-11504 GCA_948208565.1 Hura crepitans
GTCACATGTGTTTAATATTTCTAATTAAATTTAATATATATATATATATATATATATATTCTTATAAAATGTGATTAATTAAATTTAATTATAATTTTCTATAATCATTTAACGTGTTTTTGTATTATAAAATTATCAAAAATAATAGTTATTAATCAATTGTAAACATTAATATAGTTTATTGATATCTTTTTAACTATATTAAATTTAATTTTAATATAATAAAAGCACATTTTTTTGTAAAATGTTAAGTAGATAATTTGATAGTTATCAGTTGCTATGCGTTTAATATTTTTAATTATATCATTATATGTTCTATTTTAAAATGTGATTAACTAACATTAACATGCTTTAATGTAATTAATTTATTAAAAGTAATAATATAATAAATTATAAACTTTAAAAAATATTGACATATTTTTAACTAACTTCAATTGAAAATAATAGAAGTAGTTCTTTTCTATATAACATTTTTTTATAAACAATTCAATAATTTTATTGGACTATTTATTATTGATAGTACTTGATTAAGTCTCTTTTAAAATACCTCATGATACTAATTTCTAATGCATATATTATTTTTCAGTCAACAAAATGCACAATTTCACTTTCATATGTAGTAAACTTTGAATTTGGATGAATACATTGTCACAACCCGACTTTTGGCTCAGTTTTGCATAAGGATAGAACTGAAATTAGAAGAAAATGTGGGGAATGAAATAGATATCTAAATCAAGTAGAGTCGGTTGGTGTGAACAATTGAACGAAAAATGACGAAAGGGCAAAAAAGGAAATACATGAGAAAGTGAAGGGCAAAATTGGAAATGCACATTTGGAGGCTCAAAGATGAGTGGAACACATGTGAAGGAGTGAGAAATGTGGTTTGGACATGTGAGAAACATGAAAATGTGGAAAGGATCAGGTTCGGTAGGTGATCATGGTGAATAATGCCACTCGGGCCATGAATAGTACTTTTCGAGCTTAAGTGAAACTAACCTGACCATATGGCAATATAAATTATGATATGAATTATGGTACAATTTGAGAAACATATGAGGTCATATAGGAGATTAAAAATCGAAAACAAAATCTAAATTACAGTCAAGTATGAATAGTAAACCTTTAAGGCTGAACCAAAAATTCTCAAAAATATATTCAGAAAAATTTGACACTTGCACATTCTGATTCTAAAATAATTAGAGAAATATGAAAATCATAGCACCATATTTATTTACAAGTGGAACCATTAAAAATAAATTGAGGAAATTAAATAGAGAAAATGACAATTTATGAGATAAGCATGACTTGATTTTTATGTAGGGAGCTATTGTGGCCATTAGATCAAATAGTAACATATAAGATCTTGGCCATCGAAAATAAAATAAAGTAAATAAATATAAAAGAAATTAAGGACACATGGGATTTATCTCCACCATACATGTGTAATTCTTCAAATCTTAACCATTAATGTACAAGTATAAATAAGGAAATAATGTAAAAAAAAAAAAATTATTAGTTTTCACCCAACTCTCCTCCATCTCTTTCTCCTGAAATGGCTGAAATTCCTCTCCCTAAACTTCTCAAAAATTCTTTTGTCAATCCTTCATTTTACCCCAAAATAATACACTTAAATAAAAGCTCCCATCAACCTACTACATTACCCTTTCAAAGTCATGTTAATAGAGAAGAATTTAGAGGAAGAAAAGAGATGAAAGATGAGTATTTGAGAGCATTCAAAAAGTGGTAAGTTGACCTTCAACTAAATGATTTATTGAAAATTACTTAAGAACTAAAGATAATTGGTTGAAAAATTATGTTGAAAGCATGTGATTATGATATTTGTAATGGATTTTTATGTGAGGAATTGAACATGAAAGTTGAATAATTTGAAGAGTAGATGGAATTAAAGTAAGGTTGAGGAGTAATTAAATGGATTTTGTGGAGGAAAGCTTATAAAAGAGGTAAGTGTATTCTACCTCTATGGATTTTGCTTATTTAAACTTATGTGAAGTGTGATTTCTTAATGTGTTAACAAATTAAATTAACGTGATAGATTATAACTTAAGTTGGGCTTAAAATTAGATGTTTTAAGATAAAAAGTTTATGAAAAGAAAAGGGTATCTCTAAATTCTCTCTTGAGCCGAAATATGTATATTGTTAACTGATAGAGAAATCATTATATTTAAGTAGTATAATGTGATATTTGGCATAATAACTTTAGTAGTAAGATGGCTAATTGGAATAAAAAAATAGAAATTTAAATTGTACATGTAAATTTAGCTTGAGAAATGAAATTTAAATGTTGATAATTGTCATATGAGCATATGGAAATAAGTATATAAACAATTTTAAATGTGATATGAAGAATAAAAGATAGGTGTATTATTTGAAATAAAAGTTTAGATGCATGAGAAACAAAAGATAAATGTATTATTTGAAATAAAAGTTTAATTACATAGAAATGAAGATAAGTAAATATATGTATAAATTAAGAAACCTTGATTAAAAGGAAAATGAAACAAAGTTTAATAAGTTAGGTAGATAATATTTAAGATAAATTAAAGTAATAAAAGAAAATATAACTCTAGAAAATAAATTAAATGTGAGATTAATTATGTAAGAAAAATTGTATAAGTAGATAGAATTAATATTTATATATGTTGACATGAAATTATAATATAAAATATGAATAAAAGAAAGTAATAGGAATATATACTAATAATAATGAAATTAAATAAATAAGAGTGGACAAAAAAATTTTAATAGTTACATGTATGCGATGACATATATAAAAAGGAGGATAGGAGAAATTGAAGAAACTAAAGGCAACATAAGGAATATAAGGAAAAAGAATACATCTATGGCTAAAGCAATGAGATCATAAATTGAAAAGGGCATTATATAAAAAGAATAAATGACTAAATGAGATGATAAGGACATATGAAATATGTAATTATATTTAAATAATTAAGATTTAATATATATGATTATATAATTTTAAATTCTCAAGATAAAGGATAATTATAGAAATTAACATTGATGAGAAAATATTGATACATGGAATAAGAAAATATATGTGGAAAATCTATTGTTAAACGTGGATATGATTAAAGAATTCTAATTTCATAATATGGGAAAACATATGTTGAAATTATAAATGAATAAAGAGATGTAAAATACAATAGAAATATAATTGGGAGTAAAAGTAAATAATGTATATACGAGAAATAAAAGGAAATCAAATATAAAAAATGGTAAATGATAATTTAATAAATCTATAAGTATAAGTTAAAAGGAAATAAATGCCATATATATGTTAGAAAAGAAATTAAATTAAATTTGCAAAGAATCAATGAAAAAAATATGAATATATGTATATATAGAAATAAAAGTACAAGTTGTGACAAGCACAATAACAGTTGTAAATAGTAGCACATTATAAATGAACAAAAGTGCTTATATGAAATATTTTAAAGGAATAAATAAATAAATGGATGTAATAAGAATATAACTATTACATGTGAGCATAAGATATTAAATTGTAAATGTATATATATACATGAAAGAAAGATTAAATTCGACAAAGTTGACTATTAATATTACCTAATGACCTAAATAGTTATGGCTTAGAATAGGTTGACCAGTCAACTAAGGAGCATTTGATCACTTAGCTATTTAGGAAAGCTTCTCCCACACTTATTGATTTAGGGCCCCGCACATGGTACTTGGGGCATATTCCCTGCATATGTTCACATGTTACATAGGCACTCTGGTGCTGTACTTGTTCATATATTGCTTGGACAGTTCGGTGTTGCACTTGTTACATGTCCCATTATCCTAGCATGGATAATTGTATAGGGTATCAAGGGCCACACACATGATACATGTAAGTAAATTTGAGTAATTGATTATATGAAATAAAATGGAACAAATAATACTTATAGGAATACTAAAATGAATGATTTATTTTAACATAGTTATATGAAAAATATTGGGTAAAATACTTTTATAAGGACTAGTGGAAATGAATTGATCTAATAGTATAAAGCTATAGTTAAATTATGAATGGTAATATTATAAATGAATTTAATTGTTAAATTGCTTAGACATGTATATAAGAACAAAGAAAAAAGGGGTAGAGATAACAGTCACATGAGAAGAAAGTATAGGTGAATAAAAGCTAATAATGGATTATAAGATTTATCAAAAGATCCAAATTAAGTAAAATCCAAATAATTATTATTAAAGTTCTATATGTAAGAAATGATAATAGATATCACATGAGATTATTACAAGTAATTATAATATAAATACAAGTCGTTGATAATAAGTACAATAGATATAATGAGAAAAAGCTAAATAATTGTTTACATAATTTAGCAATTAACTAAATATAATTTAAAATGTTAAATAGAAATGATATTAACGTATATGTATAAATAGATGACATAAGGAAAGGAAAAGGTTAATACACAGAAATATTGTATAAGTATATGATAAATAGTTAGAGTTTAATTACAAGATGGAGATGTATTAGAAAATAAGATAAAATAGATTATGAACTATAAATAAAAGGTAAATTGAATTAGAAATCAAAAGCAATAGTATAAGATAAAGATAATATAGCTTATGTATGAGAAATGAATAATGGAATGTTAAATAGCATGGAAAGTTATAAGATTTATAGTAAAAGAACATTAGAAAGAATATATGAATAGAAGTTATAAGTAACATCCAAGTTTATTATAAGACTTTGAACGTAGCCATACATACAAGATATAAATTAATTAAAAGAGAGAAGACATAAGATGCTAATAAAGCAAATGAAAATAGTTTTAAGGAATATGCAAGCATAATTCATAGTATTAGAATCACCACTGAACAACTTTACTTAGTGTATCGACTTTCTTGTCAATGTATAGGTTTTGGATCAAGCTAGGCGAAGTGGTAATTTGAGTCCCAACAACACTAGGAATTTATGTGAAAGATGTCCACCACAAGCATCTTTGTATGACGAAGAATTATTATATATAATAAACGTGTAAGTGTTTTGTAAAATGTATGTGTATGAACATTAGGTTTAGGATATTTGTATGTAAATAAAAATGTTGTATCAAATGAGAATTTAAATATTATAAATATTTATTTAATGTGCATATGTGTATATTAGCTGGTGAATGACATGAGTATGTGGAACATAAAATAATTGTTCATGAGATATTGTGTTAATTATAAAAAGTATAATTACATTGAATAGTGACACCCAAAAATCCTAAAGTTGTGAATAGTGACACTCGAGGGTTGTGGATAGTGACTTTCAAGACTTGATTAGGGTTTTCTTACTGATCAATGGTTTATGTCATAAGCAGGCTATAAGTGCAATTTGGTATGAATACAAGGATGTTTGAATGTCTAACGAGTGATAATGAGTGAGATCATGAATAGTGAATCACGATTCCTTGGGTAGTGACTTCTAGTATGGGAACAAGATTTTTGACCCTACCGATTAAGAGTTTATATGGTAAGCAATCTATGGATATAGTTTGGAAAAGAAATGAGAACATTCGAATAATAAACAAGCAATAACATGTGTGTATGTGACTAGTACCTCCTAAGAGTGAATAGTACTTCCTAGGACCCAACTTGTATTGATGTTACAAAATAATGGCATTAATTATAAAATATTTTTAGGAAAATTTTAAAGGAAAAACAAGGTATTTGCAACCTTTCTTTTCCAAGGCCAGTTAAAACGAAATAATAAAAAACTTGGCCTAAATCTCACTCCTTGAGTCCTAAAAGATGAGAAGGAAATTAGCGAAATCTTAACCCGTTCCTATTTGATTAGCCTAGAAAGATCAAGTTAGGCACCACAAGATAAGAGTCGCCACCCAATCGGAGTTGAAAAATACCTTGTAGGGCCAAAACCAGAGTAGTTAGAAACTTTACTTTTATTTATACCTCAAGTTAATATAGAATTTTAAATTAAATTTATAATTTTATCTTTTTTCTCAAGCAGGTTTTGGAATTAAAATAAATCATACAACACATAAAGGAATAATAAAATATATATTTACAAAAATAAATAAAATGCTTGAAATTAAAGAGATATCATACATGAAATCGAGTAATTGATTATTTTGAGAACTTTGATTCTCGCATGCTAATTTTTAGAAAATAAATTTTTTTATGTGACTTTTATTAAAGAAAATCAAAATCCATTTTATTAGAAAAACACCAATTAATTAGGTATAAAATGATTTGATTATTTTTTATGATGTGTAAAAGAATCATTTTCTACCTATTATAACATTCAAAGAATATACAAGGAAATAATCAGAATGAAAATTAAATTATATGGCAATTATCTAAAATATATTCTAATCCAAAGAGAAGATAAAAATTACATGAAAATTACCTAAAATATATTCTAATCGAATAAAAATAAAATTACATTAAAAAACCAAAAATACAATCTAATCGAAAAATAATAAATAAAACAAATAAAGAGAAAAACCAAAAGAAAAAGAGAATAAAGAAAGAATAAAAATAACGAGAGTAACAAGAAAAATAAAAATAAAGCTAATAAGAATAAAGGAATGATAAAAGGCTACTTCACCGATGTTTGATGAAAAGGCAAAAAAGAAAAGTCTAACAAATCTCAACAGATCAAACAACTCGCATCCCAATAAAATTACAATGTTAGTATGAGAAATAAAATAAAAAGACGAACAGAATAATTAATGAAGAAAATAAAAAATTTAATCAAATAATAATAATAATAATATATAGATAGTAAGTTATCACATCTAACTAGCAGATGGATAAAAGAAAGAAAAGAAAATAAGAAGGAAAAAGGTTGGTCGACCTACCGTGTATAAATATCTTTAGGAAAAGATCTCGAAAAAGATGGATAAATTGTGAAAAAAAAACCTTCTAAAATTATAAAAATAGCGTTTGGAAAGTGTTTTTAAGCTTTTAGATTGCACTTACCGATAAAAGTCGACCCCTAAGACTAGTACAGAGTTCACCTTTTATGCATGAACCTCGAGGTTAAAAACAGTTATTTTGGCCTAAAGGAAATGGGCATTTTCTTGGCCAAAATGGCTATTTCCATATGTGAAACTGCCGTTTTCTAGAAACGAATGACGCCGTATTTGGAGCCGAAAATAGCTATTTTAGTAAAGTAAAAATTGCGATTTTGGCCTCCAAAATAGCCGTTTTTGCTTAAGCAAAATAACCATTTTGCGTCGTTTTTCCCCAAAATAGTGAAAATACAAACTTTTATTTTTAATTATTTTTTTGAAATTTTTTTCGTACCATGAAGGGAAGGCCTACTATAAATGCTTGTTTTCTTGCATTTTTTGTCATACTGTGAGCTTATTAGGCCGTATGAATGTCGACAATCAAAAATTAACTATTGTTTTTAGTCTTATCAATAACATTCTTATTTATTAGAATTTTTTTCTATCTTTGTTCATCATTAGGCAATCTAAATATGGGAGTCCCAGAACCCAGTGTCTACACAAGGTCAATAAGAAGGTTAATAACAGAAATTAAGTTTTTACGGCAACGTACTATGAATAGTGGCACAGTCAAAATTGAGCCGTAAAATATTTTGGTTGTGCTCAGATGGGCCCAGAAATGCAACATCCTAAGGCTCAAATATTTTAAGGAATATGATGGAAAGGGAATTGGAATTTTTGAACATTAAAAAGTATTTTATAAAAATCGAGTAAAGATCAAGTATCATTTTTAATCGAATTTTCTTGATTTTCAACTATGAATTAATAAAGGCTTTTAAGCATGGATTAAATGATTTTATGGGATTAAAATGGATGTTAATTAAGGTGAATTAAGGATTAAAAGAGAGGATGGAAAATGAGGATTAATGGTGGCCATTGGATCAAAAGGGAGAACAATCTAGACCCTTGGATTGGGTAGCTATATAAAGGGATCAAATGGTCTTAATTTGGGTTAAACATGGAATAGTCTCTCTTCCTTAAACTACTATAAAGCCAATGGCTTCAAGGTCTTTCTCCCTACCATTTTTTCTTCCTCCACTCTAAACCTCCCCCAGTTAACCTTTTCCACCCGAAATCATACCCTCTAAGACTTTTAAACAAACTCCAAAGCAAAAGAAGCATGTTAGATGGAAGGAATTTCACGGTTGAAGCTCAGAGTGAATAGTAACCACCTTAAGATTAAGTAAGTTTTTATGAAGTTTTATATTTTTTTAAGGTTTCTTAGATACCTAAGAACACATTTATCAAGTTAGTTTTAAGTTTCTAGGTATATATGATTTTATATGGACTTTTGAGTTTGCGCTTATAATATGTTTGTAGAAAATGTTGAGCAGGGGAAGAAAATATGCAAAAAGAAGGCTATTGTGGTGTAAATGAGCTTTTTGGTATTTGTGATCAATTTAATATATAATGTGTATGTATAAACCCTAATAAAAAGTGTGTATGTAACTTTTGAATTTTGATAGTTAATAATGTTTAATGCTTTAAAAATGTGTTATGAGGTTGTACGAATGTGCAATTGTATGTGTATGGTGAGAAATTAATAATATGGTGTGTGATCCCTATGATGGCCAAATGAACCCTAAGTGTGTGCCTTGATATGTTAAGTCCCATTTATGTCATGTATATGTGTTTTGAGTAATGATGATGTTGATTAGTGCAATAAAGTTGTAATTATGCATGATGTAATATCAAACATGAGAGAATGGTTATGTTGGGTATGTTCATATTAATGGCCAAAGACCTCTTTTGTATGCCTTAAGTATGTAACATGTGATAATGTCTTAAATATTGTTATAAGAGGTATAACAATGATGAATTTGTATGTAAGTAGTGAGTAAAAAGGTGCTCAACATATAAAAGAATATTAATTAATGTTAGTATGGCCGAAACCATATGTGGCATGATGAAAAAAAGAAATGAGTCAAAAAGATGGCTTAAAATAGGCTTTAATGGGTAAATGACTTGTAAAGTATTAAATGAGAAATATATGTTAGGACTTATAAATGTTTGAATTGTATGTTGATTATTAGCTAAATGGTAAAAATAGGTAAAATGATAGATTTAACATTTTTTTAATAATGGATTATGCTATATTAAATCAAGTTTAGATATGTAAATGGCCATGTAAGTATTATATACATAGATATGATAGTGTATGTAGCATGTGTGTGTTAATGTTTAAGTTGCATGTAAAGTAAATTATTAGTATTGTATGTGGAATAAAGTGTGATATATAGTTATTTGAGTACTTAAGACAACTATATGAGCTAAAGTGATATGGACATAAGTACTATGCCATGTGATGATCATATGGCCAAATGGTACACTATAAAATATGCAAGTGTTGTTACATGAAATGCATGAAATAGTATATTATAGAATATTTAAGTGTGCTTATTGAAAGGCATGTAATGGCTATGTTGTGGTAAAATGTAAAAATAATAATAATGATATAAAGAATTGTGATATTACTATACCCTTGATAAAGCTAGTATGCTTAAAATATGATGATGCTATGTATAATAAATTATGTGATTATTGATTTAATAGCTCTTAAAATAAAATACATGTAAGGTGACAAATGGATATAAAGAGCAAAATGAGGTCAAAGTATGTATATGTGTAGTCATGTACATATAATGAATTCTTATTTAGCTTGAATTATGTATTATGTTAAGTTAATTGTATAGTGATATGTATATATAGATAAAAAAAGATATGAAATCACTTAGATATGCATGATTATGGTATAAGGAGTTAGTGCTAAATAAGGGTAATTAATAATTATGTAATAGTTACATGGTACTATGTTTATGTCTTTATATATGATTGATATAAGCATATTTGGGAAATAGAAGTAATATGTAACACGAGGAAATAATTTGATATATATAGTAATTGTGAACACGGCCTAAGATAAAGGAAAACATATAGGAGGAAAATATGTAGAATAAGATGATCATGCAAATGGCATATTATAAATATAAAACACTATAAGGCATGAGATGTATAGGTGTAGGAATGTTATGTAATTTATGTTTTTACATGCAACTGGTTATATAAGCAAGAAAGGTATGCAATAGAAATAAACATGTATAAGAATGGATTTAAGTTAATTAGGTGATGAGATTATGTTATGTCATGTTAAAGCCTTGATATATAATGAGTTATACATGTGATATGGGTTATAAATAGTAGTATTATGTATGTTATATAACATAAGTGTGTAGGTATCCATACTATTGCCATAATAATATGTTAACATTGATAATGTTAATGTTGATGAATGATGATATAGATGATTATGTTATATGACAAACATAATGACCATAGCAAAAAAAATTGATTATGGAATTGTAAGTTTGCAATGTTAGCCACTTTGGCCAGAAAACCTAATATGGGATGGTGAATGTTTCAAGCATTCCTAAAGTGTATTGATAAGGAAAAATTGCTTCGTGCAATATAAATAAGAGGTTGAGGTATATACAAGTTTATAATGTTGCTTGTGAGATGTAAGAGATGAATATGCCTGCTATGTAATCTTTGTGCTTAGAATGCATGAATGTGAAAAATAAATGGAATTCAAAATAACAAAGAGCATATATTTTCCTTAAGGTTATGTGTTGACCAAAGGATAAATAAAACTTACTTTAAAGTACTTAAAATGGTGAAAAAAAAAAAGCAAATATGGTAATTGGCCTATATGATTAGACAACCTAGATTAGATAGGTCAGTCGATCAACTAGGAATGCATAGCAGCTGCTAGAGTACTACAGTGCCTACCTAGGCTGGTGTAATAGCCATATAAGTCTACGAAGCCACTGCACATGACTTGGGCTAGTGCAATAGTCATATAGGTCTGCAGAGCCACTACACATATATTCAAACATCATCACACTTTAGGCTAGTACAACAAGTAGATAGATCTAGAGAGGCCACTGTGCACCCTTAGGCTGATGCAGCAGTCGGATAGGTCTAGAAAGGCCACTATACATACTTAAGCTAGTGCAGCAGCCATATAGGTTTAGAGGAGCCACTACACACACATACAGCTACCTGGCTAAAGAGTCCCTTTATCCAATTTCGAGCAGGTGTCTTACAAGTGTGGGCAAGATAAATAAATTAATAATAAGATTGATAAAATTAATTCAAATAAATAATTGGATATGATATCTATTACACATAGTATTGATTCACATGCATTATACAGTGTGATACTCATGTTTAGAAATATTTAGCTTGCATGCTTGTACATGACTTTATTATGCTACATACATTTTTTCTTAAAATGTATTTCTCACAAGTGCATAAATGCATGAGGATATGTGTATAACATACAATAAATATTTTAATGGAGCAATTAATAATAAGGATCTAACATTAAAATTAATGGACTTAAATATGGATCAACACATATTGTGCAATTTATGTTAGTTATCTAAATGTATATGTATATGCATGATAGCATAGGTAAAGTTA
>CANXYI010625116.1:0-11179 GCA_948208565.1 Hura crepitans
GGATAAGCCAAATTCCAAATAAAAAATATAAAAAATGAATCAAAAGAATAAAAAGGCTCGCTAGGTTAAAAACCTATAAAGGCAGTCTAGGCAAAAATTAAAGGGTGAGAGAAAAATATTTAGTTGGAAAATCTTCAGACCAGTTAATAACAAGAGTACTATGCTATGCAATCACATACATGTGCATGCTCATCCTTCATAATCACTCACTCTTTAGCCACATATGCTTAAATGCCCTCTATGGCAAATTGACCTTTCACCCAAGCCTTAGCTTTACCATTGTTCACCTCGAATCAACTTACCTCCCTTCGCCTTTCTATCATCTTAACTAGACCCCTTTCTTTAAGAGGCATTTTACTCTTATTACCCCAACTTAGCCTACAACTTCAACTCCACTATTTTCCTTAAACCCAAACCTTTTCTTATGATAAGTCTGAGAGGAGAATGATCCTAATAACAAAACATGTACTAACTCAAGCATTTAGAAACATTATCACACATGCATTATAAATAATAGGTTTACTCACTCACACTCATTCATACACCTATTTAAGGAAATAGTACTTATTTTACCTATTCATACATTTGCCTTCATTCATCATAAGAAAAGATACATCTATTGTTGAACACATATCTACCTTTACCATGCATTCATCATGAGTAAAAATACATCTATCATACATTGTTATTCATCACTCATCAATGATAAGAGTTTATTCATTCATTCAAAAGTCATAGTCATGTATTGCATACATTCACAATCTAACCAAATTCTCTATTCATTTAGAAGAAAATAAGAAAGAATGCACATATCATTACATTTATTAGAAATGAATTACTCTTACGCATACCTTGCCATATTCCTTTATCTAAAAAAGATTAGGAACTAACATGCATCACTACATTCATCATTCAATACTCAGTTAAAACATAACTTGTCACATTCCCTCATCTAGAAAAGATTAAGAGCTACCACGCATGCCTTAACATCTAACTAACTTATTCCTTTATAAAATCACCTTATCATTTATTTATGCATGAAAAGCATGGATCATTTCTTATGCATGAAAAGCATGCATTCTTTATCTACATATTTTCCTTATGCATGAAAGCATGCACCATTTATACACATGTTTTCCTATGCATGAAAAGCATGCATCCTTTATCTTCATACTTTCCCTATGTATTAAAGCATGCACCATTTATACACATGTTTTCCTTTGCATGAATAGCATGCATCCTTTATCTACATCATTTTCCTATGCCTCAAAAGCATGCATTTTTGTCTACCTTATTTTCCTATGCATGAAAAGCATGCATCATTTATTTACATTTTTCTTTGCATGAAAAGCGTGCCTTATTTATAGTTTCCCTTGAATGAAAAAAGACATGCATTTATTCTAAATTACAAACGTACTTTCCTATGTATGAACATGCACCTTTTACATATATTAACCATATACAAAGCAAACTATAGACATTACAAATCTACCAAATGGTGAGAATGACAAAGTCACTGAATAGTGCGAAGGACAAATCTATCAAATGGTGTAAAGGACAAAGGTGCCGAATGGTGCGAAAGACAAAGTTGTCAAATGATCCGAATGACAAAACCACCAAATGGTGCAAATGACCAAACCTCTGACTAATGCTAATAAAAGTTTAATCATAAAAGTGCGAGATAACTAGATCATAAAAAGGAAAAAACAATAAAACTTCAGGTATGTACTTTAATATGTACTGTTCTTTTAGCATTTCACAGCACACACTAAAGTAGAGGCAACTATAAATGCTTGAAGTTTAGCCTATGATGATAACTAGAGATAGGCTCAAGCAACAAGGTAAGTAACTTAAAACCTAAGTTTGCATGGACTAATATGGCACACGTCTACTCAGACTTGATCCCATAAGGTCTGTACCATAACTAACCTATACTAGTTGAGCCCAAAGCCTAAGGTCTACAAAGATAAGCCAAAGCTTATGTCTTCATGGACTAAATCTAACCTAGCCCAAGACCTAGCCTAAAGCCTATGGACTAGCAGGAAAGCCCATGCCTAAGTCCTCATGAACTTAGTTGAATAAATTCACTTGGACTTGCTGACATAAAACTTTTAAAAGCGCGGGATTCCTATTCAGGCACTAAATCCTAGTCCTAGAGGGATTCTACCACCCTTAAATGGAATATCATTACCTTAAGCTTATAAATACCCTCTTTAGAGTATGAATTAAGGGGGGAGGGCAAAGGGAGCTTAAAGGGAAGCAATTCTGAGCAGCCAAAAACCCTTATCCGTGAGTTCAGGTGAGAACTCCAAAGAGGAATCACTACTAATCCTAATAGTCCACACTTAAATTACAATCTCTTCTAAACCACTACCTTTTGCATTGTTGCTTGAAGTCCACTTACAAGGGTAAGATCTAAAGTCCCTTATTATATATATTCTTACTATTTTTGTAGACCTATGATCTTTAAGGATTGATCATAAGTGAGGTGATTCTATAGAATCCCCATCTTGATCATAAGAGTAGGTCATTATTTTAAATTGTTTCATGTTGTAAAACATATGTTTCCATGTTATAACTATTCTATAATTTTTGTATTAACTGCACGAACCAATATATAAGCATGATGAAATCTGCATGAATTAACTTTATTGGTATATATAGCACTTGTTGTCTACACGGACTTATAGTTAATAACAATGCCTTATTTGTTTTATTATGTTCTAATGTATTCTATTTACTATATTGTCATAATCCTTTAATGTTATCATATTGTGTAAATATTCCATCCTATAATACGTATATTATTGACATAGTGAAATTGTTGTTTAGTCTGTACAGATTCTCTCTCCTAAGGAACGTAGTCAATACGGATGATCTTGTCTTATCCTTATATATTCTATTATGTAGTCTTCATGAACTCCCTCTCACGAGGAATGTAGCCCGCATGGATGTACTTGTGTATTCTTCCTTAGAAGTCCATTCAAACTTTCTTTCATGAGGAATATAGTCTACATGGACATATACTTTGATTTCCAATTTTCATATGTATTCGTGTTTCCTATTCTCTTTATCAATCTTTATGAATCATTTATTTGGTACCGTTAACCTTTTCCTTTGAGTTGTATGCAAATGACCTTCTCATTAGAGTGAAGGTCTAGATGGACATATTGACCCTTACAAGCTATAGTTTGCATGAAAATTAGCTAGAGCTATACAAAGTCCGTATGGACTTAATGCCGTATAGATAAGACCAATTTAGTACTTTGGACTATTTCTTTTGGTTTTGTACTTATTGTATATTTTGATTTATTTTGGGTTGTAATAATTAGTTTAATCACCTTTTTTACATGCCAATTGCCTAACTTTCACATCAAATGATTTTCTACATAATTAATTAATGTTTTCATAATAAAATAGATTTGACTTTTCCTAATTAAAAATCATATTAAAAATGTATTTTAATAAAGACCAATCTCCTAAAGATGGGAGTTGGCCAATTACTACCAATTCCTATAGAATTATTGGTAATTGTTAAGTCACACCACTATTAATCAATAGATCATTTTTTGGATGTAAAATATACCTTATTATATGCTTTAAATACCACCATTTACTTTTAGACATGTGAAGGTGATATGGATGCTTAAATATAATGCATACTTTCTTGAGACGGGATTAATAAGCATTAAAATGTATCAAGAAGGCACATTATTAGGGCATAAATAAGATCTGAATTTTGAACCTTTTTGGTCCAGAAGATCAGAGATCCTAGTATAGAGGCCAAGTGGCCATTCCACTTACCACTCTCATCCCCAGTAAAAATATTTAATCTCTACAATCATAAAACTTAGACATACATGTATAAAATATACCAAAAGAATCTTCATCTATTAAAAACTTGATGATCTGAGGCCTTCTACTAAAATTGTCACCTTACCTATGCATTGCAAAAATAAACGATGTGCTAAGCAATAGCTTGGTGGTGTAATCGATAAAACTTGTGTAAATATGCTAATTAACATCATACATTAATATATGAAATATAAACATTCACAATTTCACATTTTATACAACATTAAGCATAACATTCATGAATGTACTAACAAGGCATAAAACATATACAAGATGCATCATAATTATCATACATCATTAAAATCATGTCATACATTATATAAACATACTCATTATTCATTAAGATCCATTTATTAAGCCCATATTCAAGAAACAATTACATTATGAATAACGAAGTATCAGTTGACTCCCTAGGACCTGAAAACCATGTAGGCCCCGCACGCATCAGACCCAAAGGTCAAAAAAGCATAGACCGTAGGTTACCCAACATTAGAATCGAAGGTTTAAACATAAATCAAATCATCAACACGTATTAGACCCATAAGTCAAAACATATAAAATAACCAAATGTTCACATATCACAACTTGAAAGCTACGGTGGTATCAAAGTACCCAAGCAGCTGTTATGACTCCTAGCTAACCAATAAACCTATCTGACTTGTCTATTTACTTATATAGGCTATTAACCATTTAATTTTAGTTTCACTATATTAATATAGCTTAATATTACTTTTAATTAAATTGGTTTAGCCAACAAATGACTAAATTGAGAAAAAGGATTATCATAAGCTTGACATGTTATAATGACATGCAACATCACATTATAATGCCATATATGGATACCATTACATGTATATTCTCGTGAATGCATTATCAATATGATTTTGTATTAAATGAATTATTCACTCTTATGACATCTTATTTGTCATAACATAATCATCATTTTCACAAACATTATCCTCATGCCATAAGGCTCCCATCTCATTATATGCATGAGATATACATTATGAACATGTAATAGACATAATAATAAAATGTTATACCACATAAAACTCATTATACATAAAAAATGCACTATATGTTGTATTTAAGAGATAAAAGAATGCATTATTGCATTATGTCCCTTTTGTGTCATCATTACACATAATATAATCTAAACACATTATGTTCATGTATAGGACCACATAGCCAAACCATCAAATATAATTCACCATATTATTTATTTTCATGCATATACATAGCTTGCATCATAATACCACTTACATGCCATGGCCATTTGGCCTCACCATCATGGTAGTCCATCGCATCCATTTTCTTTTTACCATATATACTATCTCATTCCAAATGGTCATAAACATACTAGCAACATTCTTACTCATCTCATGCTTATCATCAAGCATGGATATATGTAAACACATCATAACTCATATTATCATTCATGCATCTTACATGCATATAATTACATTACAAGTTCCAATATCCTATACATATGACTAATTAGCCATTCACACACACAATTCATCATTTGCATGCATGTTATGCCATTTCACACCCATGCATATACACTTGGGCAATTTGGCCATCATACTTACCAAATAACCAAAATGACTTTCATCACATCATACATGATTTCTCAGGTCCATATAAGCAATTACACTCATTCATGGTTATACATGATACATGACACACATCTGTGACACATACATGTATACATAAGCCTATGGAAACCAACATACACACATATATCATCTCATGGCCATTTTAGCCATAATGCCATCAAGGACCTCAAATGTCCATCTCATACATTCATCTTTAGATGCCATATCGCCATAAGCATATTATAGCATTAATATTCATACATCACTTCTCTAATGTATAATGCACACTTACATACACATACATGCATGGCTACATTTCACATAATATCACATATATCAACTGCATCCATCTAGCATCGTAAAAGAATTTAACATACATCAAATACATTATTAATCATAATTAATTACCAAACATAAATGTAATTATGCACTTATTACATAATCACCAATAATAATAGATTATCGCATAATTAGGGCATAATTGAATTTTCTAAATATATGTATATTACACACATTAAGGGAGTTGAAATGCACTCTTGAAGTCAATTTTATGCCTTGCTCTTCCCTTTTGTCCCAAGTTCTATTAGTTTCCTCAACTGCCTATTACAAATTCAATACATAAAAATTCGTAATAAATCATATATACATTAAAACAAAAAAATCAACTACATGGACAAAACCTTAGGCACCTACAAAACATGGGAAAGATATCAAAATTCAAAAAATCATACATAATCAATTTTGAGTTACTATTTATCAAGGTAGATAATTGAGTAATTCTTTTGATTTTCATACAAATTGAGGTGAAAATGACATCTAGTGGTCACGAAGGCTTAAACCTAGGGCTCAAAAGGAAGAAATAAGGATAAAAGGCTTAAAGGGGAAAAGGTGGATCTTCCTTTCTCTTTTATGGCATTGGTCACTCTTTTGTTCAATGGAAGAAGATGACTTCTTCCTTTGACCAAAGTTTGACATTTTTCTACCATGCATTTTTTTTTTAATTTTTCATACCTCATTTATAACATTTGAGAGTCCCATAATAGTCTTTATATCAAGCCTAAAAAATCCATGCTCAAAAATTGCAAAAAATCAATTAAAAACATAATGTTTATGGTTAATCGATTTTAGTAAAAATATTTCTTAATACCAAAAATTCCAATTCCAAAGCCAATGGGCCAATTAGAATTTTTGAGTATTAGATTGTATTAATTCTAGTTTTTTTAAGAAACTTTTTTGAATATTTTACGGTTAAACTAAAATTGAGTCACTATTCATGTGACGCTAGTGTAAAACATTCTTTGAACTTTTAACCAACTAAATGACTTTAGTCTGGTTTTAAACTTTGCCCAAAATTTTTTTATGTTTAATACTTTCACTCAATCACTTTATTATATCCCAAGTCTCAAGAACACTATTCATATACCGAGAAAAGCACTATTTATAAGTTAGGATTTTTTGGGTGTTACATTTCTTTCCCTCTTAAAAGAAATGTCATCCTCGATATTATCTGGCTCAAATAATTGAGGATATTGCTTTCTCATCTAAGCTTACATTTCCCATGTAGCCTCTTCCATCCCATAGTTCTTCCAAAGAACTTTTACTAGAGATACTGACTTGTTTCGAAGCTTTTTAAAATCTATTTAAAATCCTTACATATTCCTTTTCATAAGATAATTTTAGACTAATCTCCATTTTTTCCACTAATAATACATGAGTAGGATCTTATCTGTACCTTCAAACTATGGATACATGGAAAACATCATGAATCTACTAATGTTTAGTAGGGAAATCAAGTTTATAGGCTATTGGCCTCACACGTTCTCTTACTTCGTATGGCTTAATAAACTTAGGACTCAACTTGTGCTTCTTACCAAAATGTAGAACCTTTTTCCATGGTGAAACCTTGAGAAACACTTTTTCTTCCACCTCATACTAAACATCTTTTATCTTCATATTGGGAAATGACTTCTACCTATCAGAAGCTACTTTCAACCTTTCTCTAATAATATTCACTTTTTCCTCTACATCCTTAATCAAATATAGTGCCATGAGCTTAGTCTCACTGAGCTCATTCTAGAATAAAGGAGTTTTGCACTTCCTTCCATATAATGCCTTATAAGGAACCATACCTAAGCTTGCCTAATGGCTATTGTTATAAGCAAACTCCACCAATGATATATAGCAATCCTAGTTACCCTTACACTTGATCACATAACTCCTTAACATGTCTTTGTACACCTGATAACCATGCCTTAACATGAGTATAACAACATACAAAACTTAACATCAAATAACTCAAGTACTAAAAGATTTCTTGAATGACTCTTTCAAATTTTTCGTCAATCTTAAGATGAAATGATGTACTAAGATTCAATCAAGTAACTAAGGCATTGTGTAGTTTCTTCTAAAAACTTGATGTAGACCTCAAATCCCAATTTGATATAATTAAAGATGGCACTCTATGCAATTTGATAAATTCATCTATGTATAACTCAATAAGCTTATCTAAGGAGTAATTTATCCTTACTAGTATGTAATGAGTAGTCTTAGTCAAATGGTCTACCACAACCCATACTAAATCACATTTACTCCTAGTCATAAGAAACTCGACAATAAAGTCCATGGTGACCCTATCCAATTTCAATTCTAGAATTGCTATAGGATAAAACAATCTAGATGGAACCTAATGTACTGCCTTCACTTGCTGACAAGTAAGACACTTTGTCACAAACTCTGATACATCCCTCTTTATATTAGGCCAGTAATACGACAACTTTAAATCTTAATACATCTTCGTGCTACCAGGATACATAGCATAAGGAGCACTATAAGCCTTTTGCAAAATCTACTTCTTTAGCCCTTTTACATCTAGAACACATATCCTGTCATGGTAATATAGACATCCATCACTCTTAATCTCATATTTAGTAGGTGTCCCCTCTTAGATAGCCCTTATTGCACTCATCAGCCTATGATCATCTCTCTAACAATCCTTAACTTGTAACAACAAATAGGGCTTAGCATCATCACCCATAAGTTGTAGTTTGACATTCATAACTCCCATAGTTGCCATGAATTTCATAGTGAGAGTATCTATAACTATATTGGCCATTCTAGAATGGTAATCAATTAAACAATCATAGTCTTTAATTAATTCCATCTATCTCTTCTATCTCAAGTTCAGCTTATTTTATGTCAAAAGATACTTTAGACTCTTATGGTCAGTGTAAACATAAAACTTTTCTCCATAGAGATAGTGTTTCTAAATTTTTAGAGCAAACACAATAACTGTAAGCTCTAGATCATGAGTTAGTAGTTATTCTCATGTAGCTTTAGCTGCCTCGAAAAATAGGCGACTACCTTGCCATCTTGCATTAGTACACAACTCAACACATTATGAGAGGCATCATTATATATGGTGAAGTTCTTCTTAGAAATTAGCAGAACAAGAATAGGTGCTTTTGTCAACATCACCATAAGATTGTCAAAACTCTTTCAACATTAGTCATCCTAGAAAAACTTGACATCTTTCCTTAACAGATGAGTTATAAGTGCTATTATCAAAGAGAAATCTTTGACAAACCATTTGTAGCACCCTACCAAACTAAGGAAACTCTGGATCTTTGTAGTATTCCTTAGTGGCTTTTACTCCATAACTACCTCAATCATACTAGGATCAACACAAGTCCCCTCTATAGAAGTTATGTACCTAAGAAAAGATACTTCACAAAGGAAGAACTCGCACTTGCTAAGCATAGCATATAACTTCTCATCTCTCAGAATATGTAAAATTCTTCTTAGATATTGTTCATAATCCTCTTTACTCTTAGAATAAAATAAATTGTCATTAATGAAAACCATTACAAACTGATCAACATACTTTCTAAACACTTGATTCATCAGATCCATAAAAGTCGTAATAGCATTAGTAAGCACAAATGGAATTACCAAAACCTCATAGTGGCCATATCTCATTCTAAAAGTTATCTTTGCCATATCAAACGCTTTCACTCTAAACTAATAATATCTAAATCTCATATCAATCTAGGAAAATACTCTAGCTCCTCTAAGCAAATCAGAAAATCACTAATTCACTACAAAGGAAACTTGTTCTTGATAATCACCTTATTCAACTATCTATAATCCACACACAACTAAAGAGAACCATCTTTCTTCTTAACAAGCAGAATTGATGCTTACTAAGGTGACACACTCGGTCTGATGAAGCCCTTATCAAGTAACACCTAAAGTTAAATCTTTAACTCCTTTAACTCTACTGGAGTTATCTGATATAAATCTATTAATACCATAGCAGTGCCAAGCAAAACCTCAATATTAAACTCGAGTTCCTATTCTAGTGGCAACTTAGGCAACTATTTAGGAAAAACATCTATGAACTTTGACATTACTAGTATATTACTAGCATCCAGCTCACCTCTACTGGTATCATATTGTGACACCCTCGATTGGATCCCCTATGAGACCCTATAGGTGATGCACGCACTCTTAGGTTACTAGTACCATTCCTATCACTTCCATTACTTACATCAGTTAAGCATACGTTGTTTCTAAATTCACTTTCCATATGTTTTATATCTTATTAAGGTATAGCCATACAAAAATGGCACTTTCAGATAATTACGAGTGATTTTCCAAAATCTTAGAAATTTTGGTAACATAATGGTTGTTCGTGTCCTATCCTAAAGTTTTTACAAGCCTGTTTAACACTTCTATAAACATCTCACAACACTTGGACCCTTCTAGTCCCTTATTATTAGCCTAACATTAACTTAAACACACATCAAACTCAAGCCTCAAGCCATAGATAAAATATGCATATACAGAGCCTCAGGCTCACATCAACATCATATATCACAACTGAACATACATTCACAAGAAGAGCATATAGAATTACTTTATTTACATTAGTAGGTTATGTTTACTTAAATACTTTACATATCTATAGCTTAAATACATATTTCTACCCAATTCGCACCCAGGTACATGGATATCAAAACTGTATAATAATTACTTTAAAGTCCTTCACTTGTATCCTTTGAACCACTATCATCATGATTCATAAGGCAGGTTCCCGCTATTGAGTACCTGCACACCAAAATAAGTACACTGAGTATACAAAATACTCAATGGTGAACTTAAAGCATTTAAATAATGGCATTATATCATTTACATACCTGTGTAATTTAAGAAATTATCTTACTTCATTATATGATGTAATTACTCACTAGGGTGCCAAGTTAGGAAAATACCCCTAAGGTATTTATAAGTCCTGAGTTAACATATTTTACTCAGATAAATTATTTAGAGTAAGTATTATTACTTTTAACATGTATACTTTACAAGAATCACATTATTTATAACATATGTGAAAAATGATTAAAATGTCCTTTTATTGTATTTTACTGATTTCACAAAAAAAGTCATCCAATTATGCTTAAACTTTATCTTTCATAATTATTCTGCTTATTACTTAATTTAATTCACTATCTTGACTAGGAAGATGACACTTAAAGACACTGGATCTAAAGGGAAAATAAATTGGTGCAGTGATCCCTATTATGGACCTATGCCATTGCATCGGCATGTGTGCCATAATAGAGACTAGCTATAGCCTCTCCAGGCATAAGTAAATAGTAGTTGTGTGACATAATGGAGATCAACCTGTAGGCCTCCACAACCATAAATAATCATCATCAATAACTAAG
>CANXYI010625407.1:0-21837 GCA_948208565.1 Hura crepitans
AATATCTACATGTCGATGGGCTTAATCTTTATGATGTCAAAAAAGGGTTATGTTATGCTACTTGAAATGGCTTAATAAGAATGAACTATGTATAATGACTAAGATGAGGAAATTCAAATATGTGTGGTGTGTTTATGATGCTAATATAATAATTTGTATGTATAAAGCATGATATTGGTATGGAGGCCAAAATGGTTAAAATATGAGTGCTAACCTTTTTATACATAATCATATTATGAGCTAAGTCCTCTTTATGATTCTTATATTCAAGTTAAGCATTTAAAATCTTTAGGCCTACTATGCATATATTATGTACAACATAAGAATAAGTGTGAAACTGAAAATGAGAAAATAAAGTAGGAATGATGAATATGTGTTTAAGCCTACTTTTTATTAAGGGCAAGATGAGGTAGACATGATATACATATAAGTATTATATGTCTATGGTTGAATGGCCTATCAAGAAGAGCTATGATGCTTTAAGCACATACAAAGTAACTATGAGTCCATGATGTGAGCATGATAATATGACATGAATTTATTCATGTATGAGTCTGTAATAAGGTTAAACATAGGTAATAAACCTTAACGAATTATAACATTCTCTTAAGTCAAGTTTAAGATGGTGAAATAAAAAATAAGTATGATAATGTCCTATATGACTAGGCAACCTAGATTAGATAAGTTGACTGGTCATCCAAGGAGACAATGTAGCTGCTAGTATACTTTTAGCTATGAGTTGGCCTTTAAACATGAGTATAGCCTTTAGCCATAAGTATGGCCTTTAGGTAACCTTCATGTTTAAATACAATCTATAGGTCGAGGATGGCCTTTGGGCAATTAGAATGGCTTTCAGGCATAGTTAATCCTATTATCTAGTTCTAGATAGTTGTCTTTTAGGTATGGGCATAATATAAATATTTTAAAATATGTAAGTAGGTATGTAAGGATGTAAGTCAAACATGACTATGACGAAACCAACTTTAATACTATGTTTATCATTTTATGCATGAGAAATGTTTATGATCATTTTAAGCCATTGCGTATGTCCTATTTCATGATTGTCTATGCCATGCATATTTATACTTATGGCACTAATTTTCATTTAATTGATGTAAATGCATGATGTTATGTTGAATACACCACTAAGCATTCACTTAGTGCATCATTTTTATTTGCAAAGCTTAGGTTAAGGAAATAGATTAGAGTCAAAGCCTCCATATCAGCAAGTTAATCAAAAAAAGATTTCTTTTAGTATTTTCCTTTCTTTAGTATAAAATGCATTGTATTTGTAATAGAGGCACTCTTGTGTAATTTAAGGGATTGGGCCTAATCTGTCTAATGAATAATTTTGTATCTTTTTAAAATCATATTATAACTTAATTATATAAGTATGCATGATGATGTATGACTTGTATTATATCCTTTCCTGATGTATGCTTGATGAATGTTGGGATTGAGTTTGGACGATTAGATAGACAAAGATGATGATGATATATGTTGAAATATATTAGAAGTGTTATTTTTATGCAAGTTGTTATTTGGGATGATGTCCTGGTATAGTTGTTATACTACTAGATTTTTGACATGAGGACCCCATTAGGATGCCTTGCAAAACAATTTTTTATTATTCACATTTTTATAACCTTATACATGAAAAAAAGTTTCTTTTTAAAGGTAATGTTTTAATTTATAAGAGTTTTCTATTATAGTAGATTATATATCATTTCATGTGCCACTCTCTATTCGGGTCCAATGATTAGATCGAGTTAGTGGTGTCACATTTGGTGGTATCAAAGCTATAATTCAGGCATTCCTCAATATATATGTGTTACATAAGAGTGCCTTATGATTTAAAAAGTATGCATTACATGGTTATACATATTAAGGCTTATAATCTATTCTTTTTCCTATATATTTTTGGATGAGTCAATCTACACCAATAGGTGATAAGGAAGTTAAGAGCCATGGTCTAACTATAGTAGGACAAAAGTCTACCAATTTGAGATAGACATTCTAAGTGATTCTAGGCAAGTAACTTAAAGACCCCAAATTTACCTTGTATTGTTAGAGCAGATAATGGAATGAATTAGACAAGTGACTGCTGCTATTTCTACAGCTACTTTAGTTTTTCCACCACCTCCATTAGTACAACTAGAGTCTTAGGCCCTATAGAAGACCTATATAGAAAGGATTAAGAAGATAGGGGCCAAAAACTTTAAAGGTGAGGAGTTAGATGATATCGATAAAGTAAAGTGTAGGCTTAACAAGAATTATGCAAGAGATAAGATATAACCTAGAAGAGTATTTTATTTATGAAACTTCTTTTCCTTAAATTCAAATGGTAGGAAACCATTACTAAACATAACGTACTAGAAGATTTAACTTAGGAATTCTTCCTTTGAGAATTTAAGAAGAAGTATATTACAAAGCATTATCCAGATAATAAGAGGCAAGAGTTTGTGGACTTGAAACATAGGTAGGGTCTATAGCAGAATATGAGAAAGACTTCACAAAGTTAAGCTGATATGCCAAGAAAATGGTTTCTACTAAAAAAGATAGATGGAAGCAATTTAAGAAGGGGCTTAACCTTGACATTATGCTCAAGGTAGCTCCATTGAAAATAAGAGATTTTTTAGCATTAGTTATAGTTTACCATACAATTGAGGATATTTAGAAATAGAGGGAGAAAAGAGATGGCTTATAAAGAAAAATGACTTTTGGGCAAGGATAAGCCAACTCAACCACTATAACAAAAAAGAAATGTAAGGGTGATCAGCCTAGACCACAAAAAGTCAAAAGTAAGATCAAATATAGAAGTTAGCTCAAGAATCAATAGCCAGGAGTACACCACCACCACAATATGAGCACTATGGCAAGAGACATAGAGGCACCTATAGGATAACTGTGATGGGATTATGCAGGGGATATGGCTCTAAAGGCCATATTACTTAAAATTATCTAATAAAACCTACTGAGCATACCCTGAGGAGAGATAAGAAATGTACAAAATATCAAGCTAGGAAAAATTAGAGAGACAAGTTAGAGAGCAGAGCACCAACCAGGCAGTATGCCATTTGGGCCAGAGAAGAGGGCAATTCACTAGATGTGATAGCAGATACTTTCCACCTCTTTGATTTATCTACTTTGGCTTTGATAGATCTAGGCTCTACACATTCTTATATTTGCACTACATGGGCACATGATCAGGAGTTTGTATCAAAGAAGCTTGATATTGAGATTATGGTTAATAACCTAATAGGTCAACATGCTGTTGTGAATAAAGTGTATAACGATTGTCCCTTGTTAATACAAGGATATGAGTTTCTAGCCAACATTATAGAATTAACTTTTGATGACTTTAACTTGATCTTGAGTGTGGATTGTGTAATGCCTATGCATCAAAGCTCTATGAATAGTGCCACTAGGTCTAGGAACTGTGACTAAGGTGTTAAGTCACTTACATAAGAATCGAGGCAGCAGCACTTGTCATGGAACTTTGAAGGGCTTTAAACTGATGAAAATGACAAATTTTAAAAATTTAGTAGAACCAATAATTCATCTCGAGCTATAAACTATTAATTTGTAGAGTTAAATTGAGTCGGGTCAGGAATAACCCAAGATGTGCTTGGACAGACTTGAAAATATTGTACCCTAAAGCTAAAAAATTCCACTGAGTCATTGGTGAAAGAATTTTTGAATTCCAAGGTCATTTGCAAGTTCTTGTAATTTTGGAGGTTAGCATATAAATTGAGGTAGTCTGAAAACTACCCTATCGATGGAATTTGGTCGCAAAAATTTATGAGCATGTAGAGGGGATTAAATGATGAATTTTAAAATAAATAACATAATTTTTTGAGGTCTTTATGATTTTTAATAACTTTTTAAAGTTTCTATCAAAACTGAGCTATTTTAATATGGTTTGGGAGCTCATAGGACCCACCAATTCCAAGCCAGCTAGCCTAAGGCTCCTTACATATGTCAAATGCCCTTGCCAAGTGGCAAAATCCACTCACAAAAGAAGAAAATTTTCCTTTCTTCTTCTGCTAGAACCAACGCCATCATAGAGGAAAAACTGTATTTCTATCATCTTTTTTAGTCTGTTTTAGAAAACTAACTACACCCAAATTCATCCTTATATGTTAAAGACTTAAGGGAAAAAGAATTGGTGAAAAAGAGTCCTTAATAATTAATTAAAAATCACCAAAGGGAGCAAGGTCAAAGGTAATTCCAGCAATCAATCTAAGGTGAGTTCTATGAATTTTCTTGAGTTTCCTTAAGGAATTTTAAGGGGAATTAAGTCCCTATGGATTCTAGAATCCTAATAAAGTGTGTGTATGGTTTTTGAGGGAATTAAAGTGGAAATTGGCTTGAAAGAAAGGGGGTTAACTTTCATGAAGAGGTATAGAATTTTGGCTTGTGAAGGCTTGAATTGGTTGGTAATTTTCATTCTCTTGTGATTGAGGTAAGTGAATTCTAGCATTCACTTCATGACATTTAAGTTGTATGGCTAGAAATTGCTTTATGAATGGCCAATTAAATGTTTAATTAGTTATTAAGTTAACCTTGGTGAATTCTTAATGAATCTAGCATAGATAAATGTCCATTAGGTAGTGTAATTAGGAAATTGGCTTGTGAACGTGTGAATTTGCGTGCTACCTAAGAGGTTTAGGTGATTGAATTATGTATATAAATTAGTTTAGAGTGGTTTTTGACTTGTGTGTATGCTTGTATGATCAAATGATGTGGAATACTAGTGTGTATAAGGTGATTTTTATGTTGTTAGCATGGATTTAGGGAGTGGCTAAGAGGTTTAAAGTACAATTGTGTGTGTGTTTGTATGATTTGGAATGTGAGTGAGTAACATGTACAAGGAATAAACTTAAATGGCATGTATATTAGGCCTATAATGTATGAAATTATAGTGTGGCATGTGATAGGATTGATTGGTGCATGAATGCATAAGAATCAAGCTATAGCTAAGGCATGTGCTATGTGTAAACTATCTTAGATGGCATAAAAGTGCAATTGTGTGTGCAAATGTATTTAGGTTATGGATAAAGGTTTAAAGGTATGATAGATATAAAGAATATGCATGATCAAGGCCTATACATCATTATACTTAAGAGCAATGGTAATGAAAATGTCATGTAAACTTTGGTAAATTGTGTGAAATGAATATGTGTCCTAAAATCTAGGTTAATGGACATGAAATGGCTTAATTTGCTTAGCTTAATTTGAGAATTTGCATGGTATAGATGAATGTAAAAACACTTAGTATATAGACTTAAAATGTGGCCTAAAATGAGACATATTTTTTAAACTAAATGTGAAGTTAGAAATGGCATAAATAATGGCCTAAAATATGTGCCTAAAAAGGTTATTATGATGTGATTACATGAATTGGCATGTATGCCTATTGTTTAGCCTTTTAAGTGGCCTAATTGATGTTAGCTTTAGGCCTTTGGAAAGTATGAATGTATTGGTGAAAACTGCACTAAAAAGGCTAAGAAATGGACCTTAAACTAGCTATTGCAAACCATATAAATGACCTATAACTGTCTAAATTGACCATTACCTAAACCAAAAATAAACTTGGATAGTAAATAGTAAATAAATGAGGATTATATGAATTAAATTTTGGGTATGATAGGACTTAAGAATGATATTGGAAAATGGCCTAAAATTGTTTAATTATGCCCATACCAGACTAGGCTAAAATTTAACTATAAGATAAAAATAATTACCATCCATTTTTAGTTCAAGAATATTATAAGAAGTTAATCAGTAAGGAATAAACATAAATTGAGTTTATGGACCATTAGTTAGACACCCACTGGATGGGTTGACTGATCAACTTAGGGTTTTAGCAACTGCTACACTGTATGATTTTTAGGTAAGGCCAGTACAATGGTCGAGGTCTATTTTAGGGCCACTGTACTAGTCTGTTGGACAAACCATTTTGTGACTCGCACATTTGGTGCTACTTATCAAATTATGCCTTTGGAGTGACGTAGGTCTTGGAGGGCCATTGCACTAGTCTATTGGATAGACCAGTCTGCTGGGCAGACTAGATTGTATAATTAATTTGGAGATGTGATTCAAAAAGTCTACAGACTGATCCCTATGATGTTTATCAGGCCAGAGCAGTGGTCAGGGTCCAAAACATGGATCACTGCACCATTTTAGTTCCCTCTAAGTCTAGTGTATTGAAGTGTCGTCTATCTAGTCGGGCATATTAATATAATAAGATAAGTAACATACAAATTAATGACAATGGTATAGACAATAAAGTACATAAATTGGGATAATTACCTCAATGCTTAATTAGTGTACATGATCAGGGGCATTTTGGTAATTTTGACATATATGCCATTTATTAATCTTATTACCTAATTTTATGAATATTATCACTGATAATGAAGAATATTAACAAGGCATATAATTTTTAGTAATTCTCTAAAGGAATAACCATTAAATGTGAACAAAGGTATTTTGGTCATTTTGAAAAATATATTTAAATATAGGCATAATAACCTGAATAAATTGACATTATCACTGTATATATACATGATAAAAACTATGACATGATTTAAATGCTCAAATTCACTACTGAGTATTGTATACTCAGCATACCTATTTCGGTGCATAGGTAATCAAAATCAGCAGATAGCCTCGTAGTACGTTCAACATAATTTAGAGGATAAGGTTAAAAGGTTATAGTGTAGATAGTGTACAGTTTTGTACTCAGGTACATAGGTTGGTTATGGCTACCATGTAAAAGGTCATGTAATATATATATAATCTAGATTGAAAGCTTGGTATATAAGCCTAAGGCTCTAGATTTTGAATGGTTTGATTGTGGCTTAAGACCTGTGTTGATGAACTGATAGATAGATGATTCTAGGTTGATTTTTTGGGGGACTAGGAGTGTCTAAGAGATGATATGTGAATTGATTAAAGTGTGTTTATAGATTTGAAAATTTTGGATAGTGACCCGAACAACCGTTATGCTACTAGATTTTAGGAAATATCTTAATAGCTATAACTGACCATCTTTTTGGCATATATAGGGTGACATAACCTTAAGCTAAGCTAAGAAAAGGTAGAACTAGTTTTGGAGTTAGATAGAATCTAAGAATAAGAAATTGGTAAAAGTTAAATGAATGAACCATAAGGACAATTTCAAGATGGGTAACCAGGGGGAAGTGCACCATTTATTACATTTCTTTGGGAATCTAACAGGAGGTGTCACAGATTAGTTATCTAGGTATCATGTAGTAGTGGACTATAGAAAGAAGTAAATCACACTTAATGCAAGTACTGGGACTGAAGTTATAGTTGTGGGGTAAAGATTGGAATTTATGTCTAATGTGATATTAGTAGTAGTGGCAAGAAAATTGATGAGGAAGGGTTGCCAAGCTTATTTGGCCCATGTGATAGACACCAAAAAAAGGAGAGCTAGAAGCAAGTTAGATACTAGTAGTATTAGAGTTTTAAGATGTTTTCCCATAAGAGCTACTCAATTTGTTGCTAGAATTAGAACTTGAATTTGGGATTGATGTGTTACCTGGCATAGCCCCAATATCCATAGCTCTTTATAGGATAGATCCTATAGAGTTGAAGGAATTGAAAGTTTAGTAACAAGAGTTATTGGATAAGGGTTTTATTACATCGAATGTATCACCATGGCACGCACAAATTTGGTTTGTCAAAAAGAAATATGGTACTTTAAGACCATGTGTGGATTACAAACTGTTAAAGAAGGTTACCATCAAGAATGAGTATCCACTGCCATGTATTGATGATTTATCTAATTAGCTCAAAAGACCCAAAGTTTTCACTATGATTGATCTTAGGTCGGGCTACTACAATTAAGAGTAAAGCAGGTAGATGTGCATAAGATAGCTTTCAAAATAAGATATGGCCACTATAAGTTTTTCGTATGCTGTTTGGGCTTACCAATGCTCTAACAACCTTTATGGATCTTATGAACTATATCTTCTAATATTCATGGATTAGGTTATTATAGTATTTATTGATGATATCCTTCTATACTCAAAAAAACCCACATGATTAGCACCTAAAGACTAGTTTACAAATGTAGAGAGATGAAAAACCTATGCAAAGCTTTACAAGTGTCAGTTTTGGCTAGATAAAGTGTTCTTTTTAGGGCACAACTTTAACAGATGGCATTAGAGTTGACCTTAACAAGATTGAAGCTAATATGGAAAGGAAGCCACCGATAAACACTAGAGAGATCAGGAGCTTCTTGGGTCTAGCTTGTTATTATAGGTGGTTTGTTAAGGGGTTTTCTTTGATTACTACCCCTATAACATGTCCATTGAGGAAGAATGCTCAATTTATGTAGGATGACAAGTGTCAAGGGAGTTTTAGCAAGTTAAAGAGTATATCGATAGAGGCTCTAATCCTAGTTCAGTCGGTATTAGGGAAGTATTTCACAATCTATAGTGATGCTTCATTGAATGCATTAAGATGTGTGCTTATGCAAAAAGGCAAAGTTATTGCCTATGCTTTGAGATAATTAAAGCCTCATAAGAAAAACTATCTGACTCGTGATTTAAAGCTTACAGCCATAGTGTTTGATCTAAGGATATAGAAGCACTATCTTTTGTGGGGAAAAGTGTTATGTCTGCATCGATCATAAGAGCTTAAAGTATATTCCCACTTAGAAAGAGTTGAATTTGAGACAAAGAAGATGGATGCAGTTAATAAAGGGCTATGATTTCCTCATTGACTATCATCTAGGGAAAGCCAATGTTGTGGCAGATACTCTTAGTAAAAAGTTTATATCAGCTTTGAGAGACATGAATATTAGTTTAAAATTTATGGATGATAGAGGTTTATTGCTAAAACCACAAATCATGCTAAGTTTTGTTAAAAAAAAGCAAAAAATGCATAGAAGAGGATCATAGGCTAAAGAATGTTGTAAGTATAATTTAAAAGGGAATGCCTACTGACTATAAGATCAGGAGCGGTGGTTATTTGTATTATGATGATTGTCTTTGTACTTGATGTTGAAGAAGTGAGGAAGTAGATTTTACAAGAGGCCTATAATGCTCCTTTTGCCATACATCCTAGTAGTACTAAGATGTATCAAGATTTAAAGATATCTCATTAGTGTTTAGGCATGAAGAGAGACATAGTTGAGTTTATGACTAGATGTCTTACTTGTTAGGAAATAAAGGTTAAGCATAAAGTTTAATCTAGATTGCTTTAACCCATAGCAATACTAGAAAGGAAATGGGATAGAGTCATTATTGATTTTGTAATCAAATTACCTATGATAAAGAGCAAGTGTGATTTAGTTTGGATAGTGGTTGATAGATTGACTAAGTTGACACACTCATTCTTATGAGAATGGACTTTTCTTTAATGTAATTGGTAAATTTATATGTCAATGAGACTATACAATTACATGATGTGCCATCATCTATCATTTCTAATAAATATTTGTAACACTTATAATTTTTTGATGATATGAATACTACTTCCCGAATAGTGAATAGTGTTTTTCCAAACTTAGGATGCTCTAACACTATAGAATAAAAGTATTAATTATAACATAATTATCGATGAAATTTGGGACCAAATTGAAGTCATTTAAGGGGTTAAAAATGCAAGAAAAGTTTGCTTGCCGGTGTCCTATTAATAGTAACCCAGTTGAAGCTTAATGATAAAATGTTTTAAAAGTTCTCAAAATTTTCTAAAAATAGCATAACCTTATGGTCAAAATTTCCGACTAAGCTAATGGAATTGGTTTTGGAATTTTTTGACATTAAGACATAATTAAACAAAATTAATTTATGATATTTTTACCTATAATAAATAGCTCCTCTCAGAATTTAATTATGATTGTTAAGAAAAATTTAAACCTCTAATTTTGATAATTTATGGCATAATTAGCTGATTCAATAGGCATTTGTAACATTAAATATGAATTTTAAATAGATGTATGGGCTAGAATTAATCTAAACTATTGATTTTGATAAGTGTCCCTAATCTAACCATTAAATACCTATATAAGGATAGACTTTTGTCTATTCGATCCAGCCATTTTCCACTTCTTCTTCCCCCTAACTCGATGCCAACCTCTATAGCCAACCCTTCTCTTCTTTTCTTCTTTTATGCCATAAATCCACCAAATTTCTTTTACCTAAATATATTAAAATTTCCTCTATAATCTATTAACACCTATTTTAGTGAGAGAATGTCTTATAAAGGACTAAAAAGAGGGAATTCCACCTAGGGTGAATAGTGAACAAGGTGAGAATTTATGGTTACTTTTATGGTTTCAAATTTTTTTAGTAGGATTTCTGTTCCCTAAGATATTACTAAGCTTAGATTTAAATTTGGAATTTTGTAGAATTTATTGATTTAATTGGTGTATGTTTGCAAAGAAAGAAAGGGAAGTGATGGAGAAGATAAAAAAATAAGGCTTAAAGAGAGATTTAGAAGTGTTTTGAAGCTTATTGTAAGTGAATTTAGTGATTCATGCTTTGAATTTAATTACTTTCATAAAATAGGCATGTACTTACATGTATGTGAATGTGTATGTTTGGATAGAATTTCAAGTGTAAATGTATGTGATGTGTATGAATGGACTAAAAAGGAAGTATGACACTTGAGTGACATGAGAAATGGATGAAAAACATGATGGATGACCAAAAAACATAAGTTACCGAAATATGCACTTAATAGGTTTAAATAGGCTTAATTAATATATTACGTGTAAAATGTATAATATTATCCTTAATTTACTAATATAATATGTTGAGTGATATAATATGCTTTAAGTACTAATATTAAAGGAACATGAATTTGATATGGAATATATTAAAATGACTGAATGATGTGTCAAGGAAACTATGTGATAGGGAGCTAATTTATTGATGTATAAAATAAGATTGAAATATAGAACAATGAAATATTAAAGTATATGAAGAAAACTTAGGGTTTTGATTTTAATGATTGAGTGGCTAAATGGCTAACAAGAAAGAGAGAATCATGTGATGATTTTATATGGAATGACATGAGGAAAGTGATATAATTATGCAAAAGAAGTTAGAATAAGGAAAAATAAATTATGATATAAAGATAAAGAAGGTAATAACTGAGATGTGATGATTTAGGAGTGATTGAGATAATAACATGGTACAATCAAACATGATAAATATATAATGAATGTTTCATAGGGAATAGAATATTAAATAAAATTTAAATTTGAGACCTATATTAATTAGATACCTACTATATAAGTCAACCGATTAATTAGGGAGTTAGCAGCTACTAGGACACTTCGGTGTCATGACATCTTAGTCCCTGAGGATGATTGTACTTATAATGTTGATGTTCTTATGTTGTGCAAATGCAACTGCTTTAAGGTCCATGAGCGCTACTGCATGTGTTGAGATATGAGATGTAATGATGGGTGTAGTGAATTAACCCAAAAATTTCCAATTTTTATGAATAGTACTTTCCCAAGGTGAATAGTATTCTTAAGATTTGAGATGTACTAAAGCTACTGGATAAAAGTATTAGTCATAAAATAATTTTGGGCAAAGTTTGAAATCAATTGAAAATTATTTGATTGGTTATAAATGCTAAGAAAGTTTTTACGATAGTATTTTATGAATAGTGATGAAGGCAAAGCTAAATTGTAAATTGTTTCAAAGTTTCTCAAAAAAATTCAAACCTTATACAACTCGGCAACCAAAAATTCTAATGAGTCTAATTGTGGAATTAGAATTTTTGGTAGTTGGATAGTATTTTATTTGAATATTGGGACGCGTAAAAATGACATTTTAATTCAATTTCTTTCATTTTTTGAGCTTTGATTTTTAAAGCATATGGGCCCATAATTATTTTAATTTTGAGGGGTAAAATGAGATTAAAGGGGGTCAAAAATGGGGGAGAAAAAAAATAAAGAATTCATTAAAAGAATAGTTTTTCAAAATATATATATATGGTCAAATTTCTTAATTTTGGTTAACCATTAAAAACAATTCACTCCCTCTCCTTTCTCTCTCTTACTGATGGCAACTAAAGGAGAATTTTCTCTATTTTCAAGCAAACAAGCTTCCTTAATCCATCAATTCTCCACACTCTATTAAATAAACACACTTCCTATAACGCCTTGAAAATCTTGACATTTATGAATGGTACTTTCCCAGGATGAATATTGTTCTCGAGACCTGAGATATAATGAAGACACTAAAAGAAAGTATTAATCATAAAATAATTTTGGGTAAATTTTGAAATCAATCGGAAGTCATTAGAGTGGTTAAAAATTCTAAAAAGGTTTTTATGATAGTGTCTTGGGAATAGTGACTAAGACAAAGCTTAACCATAAATTATTTTCAAAGTTGCTCAAAAAATTCTAAAACTTATACAACCTGATAACTAAAAATTATAATGAGCCTAATAGTGTTGGAATTGGAATTTTAGATATGGGGACGTAATTTTTCAAAAATCGGGTAAGATTAAAAATAACGTATTTAATTGGTTTTCTTTGTTTTTCAATCTCTAATTTTTGGAGGCATGAGGAGAATAATAAATGTGAATTTAGTAAACAAAAAATGGCAATGGATTGGACTAAAGGTGAGAAGGAAAAATAAGGGAAAAATGAATTTAAAATATGTAATTTTAGAAGGGGGTATAAATAGTCAAATCCCATTTTAAAAAGTCAAAATTTCCTATCCCTCTCTCCTCTCTATTGTTGATGGCAACCTCTCCTCCATTTTTTCTTTCTCCTTTCTCTATTAGAGCCAAAATTTCTCCTCTAAATCGATTCCAACTAACCTCTATGCAATAAAACACCTCTAGGAAATGGAATTTTGGAAAGAGATTGCCCAAAAATTACAATTTTTCAATCTCATGAATAGTGATCCACTTAGGTTCAGGTAAGAATTTACAACTTATATTATTTTTTCCTAGATACTTGAGGTGCCTAAGACAAATATTATGCTCTTAGATTAATTTTTGAAGCATTGGTTTATTTATTCCAAAATTTTAAAGAATTCTTATGTCTTTGTTAGGCATTTTCGAACCGAATAGAGATAAAGGTAAGACAAAGGCATAGATGGACATCAGGGTTCCTCTTCGATCATTTTAGTATGTGTAATTAAAATAGAACGTCTAAATTTCATTAAAATTCACTAAATGCCATAATGTGTGTAATATGTAATAAATGCCTAAAAGTGTGTATTTCCATTAATGTCATGAAATTAATAATTTATATGGCTTATAATAAATATGCTAATATGTTTAAAATTATGAGAATGGATTATAATTATGTAGAGATGGAAATTGAGCTTAATGTGGCATATTGTACACAATATGGAGTATAATTAGGCTTAAATAGCTAAATTTTGTAATTAATGTTAAATGAGCCTAAATTGGAGTTAATTTACTTATTTGGTGTAATTATGAATAAATGGAAGCAAGAGAAGGCATTGGGACCGTAAAACGCTCAATATGTGCATTGTTAAAGTTATATGTACATAATATGTAAAAGTGCCTTTAATTATGTGTATGTGAATAAGTTTTATGTTTTTATGTATATTTATTATGCTAGCATAAACTACAAGTGAATGTACTAATCATGACCATTTTGAGGGTAATGGTTGAATGGTTAAAGGGTTAAAAATGGGGTGTATACCTTTAACTGTTATTTGACATTAAGTAAGGCTAAATATGGCTCTATAGTTGAAACACCAAAATGGGCTTGAGGACTTATAAATTTTGATGCCATAAGATATAAGTGCATTTGTGTATGTATTTGAATATGGTTATGTTGTATGGTTAGTAATGAAACTAAATTGAGCATAGATGAGCATGTGGGGCCGAATAGCTTATATGAACACATATGCATGATGACTTATAAATTGTCATCATTGAAATGTATACATGTTTCACCCATTATGATGATTTCAAATGTACGTACTAGCATGAAAAAAAATAAGGTTTACAACCAAAATATGTCTTAAACTTGAAATGGGCTCAAAAGATTTCTTTAAAACAACTTATGCCATATTATAAGAATTTGATGAACATAGAGGAATAAATTAACCTAAATGGATTTATGACCTTAAATGAATGTGTGTCTATATAATACATGCTGAAAATCCATAAATAAGATGGAAATTTTGATTTGTGGTGCACATGGCATAAATATGGCATAACAGTATGTTAAAATGAGATTAATGCTAAGAATTAAGTTTTCAATGAAAATAAGTAGCTTTAGTCATACAATGGCTAAAATATGTAAATTAAAAGCTATATAAGCTAATTTAATAGGGTGAAACTAAAAATAACAATTTTAACCCATGAGATGCAACAACCTAGGAATAAATAGGTTGACCAGTTAGCTAGGGTATATGGTGTGACACTCATAGTATTTATACCTTTAGTAAATAGGCTAATGAGGGGTTAATGGTAATAAGAGATGAATTAGGTGATTAAAATTTAAGGAGATGTGCTCTGGGATGATTAAAATTTAATTGAAAAAGGATAGTTACAAATAAATTAAATGAAATATTTTCATAAGGAATAAAATAAAAATAGAAAAGGTGATGGTAAATTAAAAGGGTCTCTATTTTAGATTGCTTGATTAATTTTTTGCTTCCCTTAGCGAACCAACTTAAATCATCGATTAAATGGTACTATAATTTTCAGTGGCAGCTTGGATCAAATAAGCGAGAGCAAAAAAAATTAAAAAAAGGAAAGAAAAGAAATTTAGATAGGAACCAATGCAGACCAGTGAAGTAAAATGGGGAGATACAGTTGATTACATAATAGGGCATCATCAATACTATAGATGGTGATGGGTGTGACTATAAATAGAGTAGCATCACATGATAGAGGCATGTTAATGGGGTTTTGTGTGGGATTGTAAAGAGGTAAGTCACTCTTCCACCTTTTTATTTCAGTTACTGGGTAATCGAGGGGGAGGGGGATTATGGCAAAAACTGAGTAGCCTTGCTGCTGCATATGATAGGTCAGTTAATGGTACCATAGCACTGTTATTGTAGTTGTTGTGCATAGACAGTAAGAAAACTACAATAATCACTATAGAAGCAACTACTATGGTAGCTTAACGTGGGTGGTAAGCTTAATAGTAGGAATAGCTAGACATGTTTGATTATTATGGAGGGTGTCAACAATAGTGGTAATAGGGAGTGAACAGTGAAACACCATTGCTACTGCAACCTCTTAAAATAGAACAATGGATTGAGGAAAGGATATTAAGGCTTTATGATTGGTAAATGGTGACAACAGCTTTGAAGATGGCAGTAGAAGTTACAGCAAGCCATTATACCATAAAATCTATGGCAATAATAGTAGTAATATATAAGATGGGTTGAAATTAAATAAGAATGAGTTTTATTATTTATTATTCAACATATGAGTTTTATTGTTTATTATTCAACATTAAGTGATTGAATGTAGTACTTATAAAGATATTTGTTTTATAAAAGTGGTGAATTAGAGCAAAGTGAGCCTAATATGACATGGAAGAAAAAAGGGTTGATAGATAAGAATACATATGAATACTGACAACCTAAGTACATGCTTCTTCCACCTAATCTCATTAATAGCTTTAATTACTTAAAGCTATTTATTTATAGTTCTCTTCATAAGTCATTTTGATGAGATGAATGCATTTTTATTAACTTGTTTAATATATATACTTACAACAATGCGAAGAATGTGTGCATTTTCTTGTACTCAATTATCACAGTACATATCTTATAAATAGTAGTGATTATATCCTCATATCCGAGTACCTATCCGTGAGTGACATGTTGTTATTAGAGCTAATTGAAATAAACCTTGTCTCTAATAATAATTATGTCCTATATATGCATACATACAACAAATTGAGTAAATCACCAGCTACGTATATGTATTATGGACTTAAGCATGAGTAAAACATGAGTTGAGCACCCGGGGTAATGCATCATATGTCAACCAAGCACTAGCTACTATACACAAGTTTCTTATAACTTAGTAATCATAATTCATCAGTTAAAGCTAGTTATACCTTAGATAGGCTAGTTGTTAGTAGACCATGTTAGGGGTGCAGAAAAAGGGCTTAAAGAAATATATCGAGAATTTATTAAAAGGGGAATAAGTTTAGGTGTTTCTAAGCTTAAGAAACTTTATTAGGTATAAGATAGGCACACTACAGCATAAATAATGTAACTATTGTGAGTATGAAAGGGAGTATTATGGAGAAAGGTAAACTAGTAATGTGAGACAACTTTTGTAAAGATTATGATATTTTTGTCGGTGACGAAAGTGGTTAGTGGGGTCACCACCTGGCCTCTACACCAGGACCTCTGATCTTCTGTACCAAAAAGGTCCAGAATTTAGATCTTATTTATGCTCAAATAATATGCCTTCTTTATATATTGTAATTTTTATCAATCCCATATCAAGTATACATGTATTATATTTAAAGCAGTTATGTCACTTTTCTTTGTATAAGAAGTAAATTGTAGTATTTAAAAGAGATAACAACATAAATTGTGTAAATTCTAAATCCATAAATTGGGTATTCATTAGTTACAGTGTGCCTGACAACTACCCATAATTGCATAGGAATTGGCAGTAATTGTCCAACTCCCATCTCTAGGAGATTGGCTTTTATTAAAATACATTTTTTCATATAACTTTTGATTAAAGAAAACTTAAAACAATTTTCTTTAAGAAAAAACCAATTAATTATGTATAAAAACCTTTGATGTAAAAGTTAAGCAATTGATGTATAAAATATGTTATTTACTACCTATTACAACCCAGAATAGATAAGAAGAAATAATAAGTACAAAACCAAAGAAAGTAAAAGAAAGAACTTAAATGGTCCCATCTATACATCGACTAGTCCGTGCGGACTCTATGAGGCTCTGACATTAATCCGTGCAGACTACTATATAAATGATATTAAGTCCATCCTGACCTCCACTCCAGTGAGAAGGGTCACTTGCATACAACTCAAAAGAGAAAAGGTTAATAATACTAGATAAAGAACACATAAAGAACCCATATAAAAGGTGAAAAATATAGGTACTTACAAGGACTGGAAATCAAAGACAATTGTCCATGCGGATTACAATCCTCATGAAAGGGAGTCCGTACGGACTATAAAATAGAATAAACATACAAAAGACTTATATGTCTGTGCAGACTATGATCCTTGTGATAAGGAGTCTATGCAGACCTATATTAATTTTAGAATACAAAAAACATGCATATTAAGGAACATAATAATCATATAACATGATACAGCTACAAAGGCATGCTAACATGGTGAATGAAATATGTTAAAACATAATAGACAAGGCAAACATGATATCATTATTATACCATGGTCCGTACAGACCTCATATAATGTACATATTCAAATAATAGGTCTTTATAGACCTCTTTTCATATACACATTAAATTTATAGGTCTATGCATACCTGTTATCATTTAAAATTGGCCTGTGTGGACTTAGTCATCAGTTTTAGAATGTAATGTAATTACAAATTTTCCATGAATGATTAGAACATTCTTAAACCAATTTAGGAGGCTAACCTACTCTTATAATTATCAGGGGGATCATATAAAACCACCTCACATGACAATTAATCATGAGATATCATCAGTTACAACAAGTAACACAAATAAATGAATGAATATGATGAAAAGAGCCTCAGATCTTACCTTGAAGTAAACACCAAACAATAAGACAACTGTTGGGTTTTGGAAGAATAATTATTTTTGTGAGGGCTTTGGACTAGTAGAGCGAATCCTGTGCCAATTGTTATTAATTGTATCTTGTGTGTATTCCTTGTTGTTTTTTTTGTTTCCTCCCTTTTTCTTCATACCTTAAAGTGGGTATTTATAGGCTTAAAGATTAGGTATTCCATCCAGAGGAGGTAGAATCCCTTTAGGATTAGGATTCAATGTCTATTTGAATAGGAATTCTTCACTTCTAGAAGTTTTTTCTTCAGTAGGTTCATACGGACTTGTACGGCTTAGTCCGTGCAAACTTAGGCATGGTTTTCCTATTAGTCTATGGCCTTTAGGCTAGCTTGGATAAGTATGTGTAGATATGGTCATTGGCTTGTCCCTACAAACCTCATAGCATTAAGTCCGTGCGAACTTATTGCCATGTTAGTCCATGTAGACTTAAGTTTTAGGTTACTTACCTTGTTGCTTAAGCTTATCTCTAGTTATCATTATAGGCCTAAAAAGGTGAATGGGTCCATACTATGAGGGCTTCACCCCCTCACCCCTATTGGAATCAGTGTCAAGCTTTGAGCTTGGGCCTATCGATCTAAGCCCTCTACTTCCACCATAGATTCCCTTTTTTTTCCATAATTTGAGTTGCACCATAAGCTTTTCGGGTTAGGTCAAAGTCCAAATACATAAGAAAGTCTTAGACCAAAAATCAAGGCATCTACAACTTTATAGCATAGTAGTAATAAGATACAATGCATTCAACTAGAACTAGCTAAAGTAGATGAGGTTTTTAATGTCAATCATGTGCTAAGGATTCAAGCCACAGACACTTAATGTTACAAACCAATTATAGCTACACAATTATTACTTAAGCATTATAGCATATTGTATTATGCACTAAGCTAATGCATCATGATATCTTAGCCTTTAACTATAATGCAATAGTCATTGATATTTATAGTATAAATATAGGTTGTACTAGTTGACAAAATTAGCCACATAAATGTACTAGATAAGTTAGACCATGAACCCTATGAATTTAGTTCCTAGATAGTAAAGTTTTAGTGATGGCAAAATAGGTGCAAACTGAAGGGGACATGTTAGGCAAAGATCTTGTGATGGAATTAAGCAGTGAGAGATCCTCATAATGAATACATTCCACTATCTTCTAGTTTTACTAATGAAATTAACCTTTGAGGCATTTGCTTACTATTAACAAGTTATTTTACTATGATAAATCTACTTAGTTGACTTACATACATAGCATTGCATTGAGCATGTGTGCATCCTTAAGCACTTACACATAAATTGCATTGACATGTTCTCTTCATAGTACATGAATTGTGTATACATATAATTAAATCATGAAATTAAGGACTAGTCAATTACATTAATGTTCAAGACACCTCATGTAATTACAAGCAGCATACTCACTAGCTAACTACCAGTAGTAAGAACAAACAAAATGAACTAATAAAGTGCTTTAGAAATTTAGTTACCAAATGAAAGAGTTAGCTTCACATAATAAGAGACTATAATGAATATGAGCCTGTACTAAAAGTCAATTAATGCTATCAATAGCAAAATACTAGTAAATTGTATATTGCCAGTTAATTGAATGTGAGAAATAGCCTTGAAGAAGTGCAAACACTATGTAGATTTCTTATTATAGCTAAATTTAATAGATTTAGTCTAAGGTCAATAACCTAAGTTAAACCTTACAAAAACCAAGTTAGGCTAACTTTGGCATGCCAAAAAAGGGTATTATGCAAATCTACAATAGCTTATAGTTTAGCACCAGCGCCATAAGCTATTTTTTATGACTATGGCTGAAGCCAAAAATATTTATCAGCTCCAAAAATATTTATTAGCTTATAGACATTTATTGGCTTCATCAGCTTATAGTTGTTAGCTTATTAGCCATTTCACCCTCTTTCAATGTTATTCTAGGAGTGTATTACCTATGGCTCTAAAATAAGTTAAAGGATTAAATTTGAAATAAGACTTAACATTTTTAACTTATCACATATAATAGCTGATAAAATTATTGATTCACAGTAATACACACCACTGTATTGTGCACATACTCATAATGCCTATGAAAGGTGAATTTGGACCAAAGTATAATTAATTGTCATGTGATATAGATAGTTTCATTGCTATTGCATGTAGTTACAATTAGGCAATCAAAAGGTGCACTTCCCACCACAACTCATCATGTTAATTCAGGTAAGTCATAGGTAAATACTGCTTTAATACCACTATGTTATGTTAATATGATCAACTAGCATATACACTCATAGTAATTTTATAGCATAATAAATTTGAGTTTGCCTGTATTAGTACAGCCTGTATAAAACACCATGCTACATTTATACATATCATTTTGACCTTTATCTCCACTTATCATACTGTGAGGTTTGAACATAATAGAGTACCACTGAGCATACTTACTTAGCACATTGGTATAGAGATTATGATATTTTTATTAGGGATGACAGTGGCTAGTGGAGTTGCCACCTAGCCTTTACACCAAGACCTCTGATCTTCTATACTAGAAAGATTCAGAATTCAGATCTTATTTCTACCTTAATAATATGCCTTCTTTATATATTGTAACATTTATCAACCCCTTTTTCAGGTAAGCACATATTATATTTAAAGCAATTATGTCACCTTTTCATGTATACGAAGTAAATTATGGTATTTAAAGCATACAAGAAAGTATATTGGACATCCAAGAAATAGGCCATTGATTAGTTGTCATTTAACTTGACAATTACCCATAATTCCATAAGAATTAGTAGTAATTGCCTAACTCCCATCTCTAGAAGATTGGCCTTCAAAAATACATTTTATTATTATGACTTTTGATTAAGAAAATACAAATCCATTTTGTTAAGGGAAACACCATTTAATCAGGTAGAAAACCTTTTAATGTGAAGTTAGGTTTTAGCATGTAAAATAAGTTATTTGCTAGCTATTATAACCCTAAAATAAGTAATGAAGTATAAATAGTACTATTCACATCCCTTTTGTTTTCCTAAGAATGATTAAATCGAAGCAGTTGAAAACTCAACTTAGGCCTCATCCTTGAGTCTCGAAAGATGAGAAGGAAGCTAAAGGAATCTAAGGCCACCCCTTTTTGATTACCTTAGGAGGTGTGAGTTGGGTACCACAAGGTAGGAGTTGCCACTTGACAAAGTCAGGAAATAACTTATAGGGCCAAAGCCAGAGCGGTTCGGAACCCTACTCTTATTTATATCTCGAATTAATATAGAAATTCATTTTGGATTTATGATGATATTCCTTTTCTCAAGTGATATTTTGCAATTAAAGAAAATCACACATTCATATGGAAGAAGTTGCAGAATATATTTACAGAAAAATAAATAGGTGCTTGGAATCAAAATAACATACATGAAATTGGGTAATAAATTATTTTGAGAACTTTAGTTCTCTCATGCCAATTTTAAAAAATGTATTTTTATTGTAGTGACCTTTTATCAAAATTAGATGACAGGTTTGAGAACTTTAGTTCTCGTATGCTAATTTGGAAAAATGAATTTTATTGTGATGATTTTTATTTGAAAAAAATGACTTGAGAACTTTAGTTCTCAAATGTTGATTTGGAAAAAGGAATTTTATTATGGTGACTTTTTTTTGGAAAAATGGCTTGAGAACTTTGGTTCTCAAATGTTAATTTGGAAAAAGGAATTTTATTGTGGTGACTTTTATTTGGAAAAATGGCTTGAGAACTTTGGTTCTCAAATGTCAATTTGGAAAATAACTATTATTGTTGCAAATTTTATTAAGAAAGAATTTGAATTTATTTTATTAGCAAAACACCAAATTATCGAGTAAAAATATGATTTTGACTATTATTTCTTTTTAACATACAAAACCATTTTTCTACCTAATTTATGCTCATGGAATACTTCGAGACTAAAATTGGATGTAACATACATAAATCGAGAAGTGGATTTAATTTGAGAACTTTAGTTCTCACATGTTAATTTTTAGAAAATAATTTTATTGTGACTTTTATTAAGAAAAATCAAACCCGATTTTATTAATAAAACA
>CANXYI010625420.1:0-11826 GCA_948208565.1 Hura crepitans
GTACGTCTAAAAAAACAACTTGAAATTAACTTCTTTTTTTTTTTTTTTACTTAATTACTTGAAATTAACTTTTTTTTACTTAATTTATAATAAGAAAAGAGATTTAATAAAAAGAATCCTATGGGATGTCCCCATGGACTCTTAATTCAAACTCGTAGTTTCATTGCTTGCGAATTATAAACAATCAGGTGGCAGTGGTACATCTTTTTCTTTTCTTTTCTTTTTTCCCCCTTGTCATTACCACTTCATACACCGCACAGTGAAGGGAGAGGAAGTCTTGGTCCCTACGATGTGGCTACCATGAGGTCACTACTGGGGACATATATTTTTCCTTTGAAGACAATAGATTAATGCAAGTTGTTTAATTTGTTTCCATATGAACGAGGCCCATTCACTTCCAATGATTTATGGTTCAGATTTTGTCAACAATTTATGAATATAGACGATACTCGTAACTACTTTTTTTTTTCATTTACACGTAAATGCACAGTTCTTTTCGTGCGCCAAGGTTAAGAAACAAGAAGTTTCCAATTTTGATTGCCAACACGTCCTTCCTCTTAAGCTTGAAGCATCCCGTAAAACGATACCGTTTGCAGCTTCCTACTTCACGTGCCTCAACTTTGGCAGCTTCCTGTTCCTCTATTTGCCAATCCAATGAAAAACTGGGACTACTTCTACAGCGCACATTCATCACAAATTATATATTTTCAGAAAATAATATCATTCTTTTAGTTTATCAATGGTTGAAAAATGAAGATTTGCAGCAGTGGAGCAACGTAGATTAGCCCCTAAAACAAGGAACTGAGTTTCTCCAGGTTTTCTCTGCTGTGATTTTTCTATCAATTAAAGTTGTTGATACTTGATTTTGTTCTTGAGCGGGTGTTTTTTCTGCTCTTTTGGTATTTCACGCTTCCCTGCTTTCTATTTGTTTTTAATTGTTTATATTGGTGAACATTGCCTGAGATCTAGATTTCTTGAATCATGTAAATTTTCTTTGTTTTCATCAATGCCATTCTATATTGGGAACTCGGTTTGAGTTTTTTATGCTTATTCTATGATTTGGAAGCTTTTATTTGCTTTGATGCTTATAAATGGGTTGAATTTTCGGCTTAACCTTTTCAAATATCATTCTTGGTGTGTGATCTGCTATTTATTTTGTTTTCTGTTTTATTTATTTATTTGATTTGATAATGAGGCTAATTCGTTGTATTGGATTCCCAAGTCCTAGATCCAAACCAATGGTGAAAGATACTACATATTATGACATCTTGGGTGTCAATGTGGATGCATCTCCTGCAGATATCAAAAAGGCTTACTATGTCAAGGTTAGGTTTCTGTTTCAATCTCAAATAAATGATGAAAAATTTCGTCTGGTGCCTTTTTATTTATTTATTTATTTTTTGTAGATGATTAATTTGAATGGCCGCCAATGAAATCCTTAATTACATTTTTGGATGTTTCTGTTATTTTAAATTTCGATATTATTTTTTCTTGGTACATCAGTTTTAGAAAGGGAAGAGATTTTGTTGGCATTGCATCCTCATCTTAGAAGATCAGTAAGTAGACATTCAATAATTGCTAAAAGCTAAATGGCTTTCAATCTTAAGTTATACACTAAATATTTTCAACCTACATAACAGAGGGATCTAGTGCATGTGCCATCTGATATTTTCAGTTTTGGCAAGTTTCTGGTGGAAAGTTTGTTGAAATGATCTTGGTATCATCTCTTAATTGTAAGATTTTCATGTATATCCGTACAGGCAAGGATAGTTCATCCTGATAAAAATCCTGGTGATCCCAAAGCTGCAGAAAATTTTCAGGTAGCTAGTACATTTGTTACCATTTTGAAAATGATTTTTTCTTATCATAGTACGTTGCTATAGTTCAATTTGCTATCAGTTCAACTTTGTAATGGATAACCTTATATAACTTTGGAGTTTGAATGTATTATAAAATTAGAAATTCTTACCCAGAGCAGGTCCTTATTGTCATTCATGGCCCTGCCCAATAATTTGTTGCCATGTTAATTTTTTTTAATTATCTGCTCCATAATTGAATGTAGATGCAGCAAGTTAGTTTTAACAACACCAATCAAAAAAGAAGAAGAGAAAATAATCTTTTCTAAAATGGTAGCCTAATATAAGTCAGGTCCATGTATGCGGACATTTGTGTTGCCCAGGCAAGTTTACTATAAAGTGATGAAAACCCAACTTCTATATTCTGTTTTGGTTGTTTAACACTAAGAAGATATTTTCAGCTTTCTTATTTTGTTTGCTTATCTTTCTCTTCCAACATGTGCGTGTGTATGTGTGTTAGATTTCATCTCTTCCCTGTTTTCTGCTTTTCTTTTTTATGGTGCATGCGTGAAGAGACTTGGGGAGGCATACCAGGTTCTAAGTGATCTTGAGAAGCGGGAAGCATACAACAAGTATGGAAAGGAAGGAATAGCACCGTAAGTCTGCACTTTAAACCTCAGGCTTGAAAATTTTCTTGCTGACTAAAATTCCTTTCCGCTATTCAGTTGCTTAGTATTCAGACCACACTTTCAAGAAAAAGTACTTCTTTTATTCATTAAATTTATCTTGCATTTGGGAGATAGTAGCTTCCTTGTCTATATTATGGAACCTTTGCCTTGAATTTGAACATGAAAGAAGGTACAACCATTTTCCATAAGAAACAATAAGAAAATTTCAAAGCTTACAGGAATGTGCATTTGAAACGGAATAAAATTTCAAGTCTCTCAACTATCTTAAGAAAATCCAAGCAGTCACTTGGTTTGACTGTTCTGGTCTGCGTGGTTTATCTGTTAGTGTGTTTGATTATTTTGCCTATCTGTTTCTGGTAAAAATGCAAGAGTATATTCTCTTTGCAGGGACTCAATGCTGGATCCTTCAGCTGTCTTTGGAATGCTATTTGGGAGTGACTTTTTTGATGATTATATTGGCCAACTTGCTCTTGCTACATTATCATCTATTGAGCTTGAGGAGGATGTACAAGATACTGAAATCCACAAGCAGAGAGTGCAGGAGAAGCTGAAGGTATTCTCTTTTGCTAATTGTTTTGGAAATTTTAACTTTTTGGTTCATTTGGTTATAGTTCCAGTCTCGACTATTTTCTTAATCTGCAGGAAATACAAAAGGAGAGGGAAATAAAGCTCATAACACTCCTCAAAAATCGCCTTGAACCATTTGTTGAGGGTCAAGTCGATGAATTTGTACAATGGGCAAATTCAGAAGCACAGCACCTCTCTACTGCTGGTAATCTTTTGTTACGGCTATAGGAATAAGATTGTGTCATCAGATGATGAACAGGGAAATCTAAATCATTTAATTTTCCCTTTCCCTTAGTCTGGCTTCTTGGTGCCCTTTTTTGAAAAGCAATTCAAACTCGTCAAAGAGAGAACCATACCTTTGGACCTCCTCTGAGAGAGCTCAAGATCCCTTTGAGTTAATAAAAATACGGCTTACGTTTTACTATTCCAATCGTCCCTTAAATAGGACTATGATTGTTACAAAATAGGAAACCTGGGGATTAAGTTTCTAATGACAGCAATCTCTCCTATTAAAAGGAAATAATCAACAAAATAAATATTAAGTCAAACTTAGCAAAACAAGGACCTAAGCCCAACTGAACTCAGCTTCCTTTCCTAGAATAGGTTCATTCCACGAAAGCATCCCCAACATTACCTCTGTCGGAAGAAACAGCTTATCCTGAAGCTCGAAAGTGGGATAAGCCTGCTGGAAATGTTCCAGATCTTCCAAGTCGGTGTCTGAAGCAGGCAGTCTAATCCACTGCACTAGAAGCTCCATTCTACCTCAATTGATGCCACTGTGAAGCATAGTAGAAATCACTCGGCTGTCTTCAGTAGATGGAGTTGGAGGGGCTGTAGGGGAGTTACCCTTGAAATGCTTCAATAAGGAGATATGAAACACAACATGAGGCTTGCTAGTTGCTGGAAGTTGGAGCTCATACACCACAGACCCAATTTTCTGAATTACCTAGAAGGGACCATAGAGCTTGGGGGACAGCCTGTGGCAAATGGAGGGAGAGAGAGAGACTGCTGTCGATGGGGATGTAAATGAAGCCATACAAAGCTGCCTGGAGAGTTCAACAGCTCAATGACCCTTGTCATAAAATTCCTTCATCCGATCATGTGCAACTGCAGGCGGTTGTGGATCTCCAATAAATCTTCATCATGGTTCTTCAAAACTGTATCAACCGCTTCCACTCACATAGAACCAGCTGTATATGAAAGCAAGCAAGGAGGGTCATGCCCATACACAACCTTAAAAGGTTTTATTTGAAGAGATGTGCGGATTGAAGTGTTATAACAGTATTCAGCCCATGGCAACCATGCAATCCACTTCTTGGGAAAATCCACAATAAAACACTGAAGATACATCCCAAGTGTGCTATTTATCACCTTTGTCTGGCCATATGTTTGAGGGTGAGGCTGCGGAATACTGCAGCTTTGTGCCACTCGAGCAGAAGAGTTCCTTCCAAAATGCACTAGTGAAAACTACATCTTTGTCACTAGTTATTGTTTCAGGCTAGCCATGCAAATGCACAATCTGCTCAAAAAATGCTTGAGCAATCCGAACAGTTGTACAAGGATGTGCTAGAGGAAGTGAACATACCTAGAGTAGCAATTGACTATTTATCACTAGAAAACTGATTTTCCCTAAGATTTAGGCAGCCCATCAATAAAATCCATTGAAATGTCAGCCCAAATTTGCTCAGGAAGTTGGAGTGATTGAAGCAAACCTGGGGGACTGAAATGCTCAGTCTTATGCCGCTGACAGACAGGACAAACCGAAACATATGTAGCAATGTTTGATTTCATGCCTTTCCAATAGAAATTGTGATGGATCTAGTGCAAAGTCCTTTGAATTCTCTCATGAGTACTATCAAGGTAAGTAGATAAAATGGAGGAGAGTAAGGTGGAGGATGGCAATAAATATAGCCGACCCTTGTGCAGTAATAACCTGTCATGAACAGCTCAAGAGTCTCCTAATTTGGACGATTCAACCTTGGTGTATATCTACTTTAGTGTAACAGACCCAAGAATCTCTTCCCATATTGCATCCAATAACATAGCCCAAGGTTGACTGATAACGAAGATTGCAATTGCTTCCTCTGAATGTTGGGATAAGGCATCAACCATGTTCAACTGACTGCATGATATTCAACTCTGAAATCAAACCCCATGAACTTACTAGGCCAATGTTGAGGAGTGGTAAGTAAGGTTGTGAAAACTGGACCAGACTGGCTAGTTTGACCGGAAAAACCATGAATTGGTTGCTAATCTGGTACAGTTACAGCAAAACCCTTCGTCAGCAAAAACCGGCCAGTTCATTTGAAAACTGCCCGGTTGAATTGGATCTGTTTGACCCTGTTCAGTCAAACCAATTTGAATAACACAAAATCTGCTAAAAAGCATGCTATATTGACTATTGGATACTTCTTTTTTCATAAGTCTTTACACCTTTGTCAATCAATTGAATTGATATGCTATTAACCATTGTGTTTTTCCACTTTTATTATTATTACATTTTGATACATCAACTAATGCATTTTATATATTAATATTTTAGTCATATCTATTATTGTACTTTAACTTCTTAAACATATGTATTATTATATTTTAATCTTGTTGAATATAATTATTTTTCTCAAAATGATCATCAAGAAATTTTATTAAATTTTATTTATTTATTACAAAAAATTGAGTCTATTTAAATTCAAACTATATTCTAATTTCTTTATTTCCTTACATATATTATAATAAATATAATTAGCTTTTAGTTTATGTACAAATATATAAAATGTATAATTAAATATATAATTTTCATATATATAACATGAAAGATGTTATATTATGAAAATTTTGATTTATAATTAACTCCGATTAAATCCTAGTTTGACCTCAGTTAAATCTCTCCGGTTCTTTGTTCGGGCTAGGTATGAATTGGTGGTGAGCCTTTATTCTAGTAAATATTTTAGTTTATAACGATCAGTTTGAATTAGAAAATGCTGTCCCCATAATATGGTTGCAAATGTTGAACGGCATTGGAAAACCCAATCAATTCTCTCATGAGCGGCTAATTTAAGATGTTGAATGGCCAATTGTTGGCTGAAGAAGGCAATGGGATGACCTTTTTTTGTAAAATGGCACCAATTCCACCTCCAAAAGCATCACATTCCACCACAACTCTAGTTCAAAGTTTGGCATCTATAAAACCGCTGCATCGGACAGGGCTTGTTTAGGCTTTTAAAAGGTAATAAAAACTGCTGTCCAGCCAAAGGCATACTTCTGAAGCATACTTGTCAATGCTGTTGCCAATTGCCCATAATCACATATGAACTTTATATTATAGCCGGCCGCCCCAAGAATCCTCTCAAGGATGTCATTGAATGAGGTTGTGCCAGTCAATAACAGCTTGAACTTTATTTTTATCAGCCTCCACACTTGCAGCAGAAATTACATGTCCTAGTTATGCAACTTGGGTACTCTTGAAGAAGCACTTGGAATGCTTCAAATGCTATTCTCGTGTTTCAAATGGTCATACCTTGTGTGTGTATATATCAAAATATCGTCAATAAACACCAAGACAGAGACGTAAATGTGCATGGAATACTTCATTCGTAATGGCTTGAAAAGTTGGTGGGGCATTAGTCACCCTGAAGGGTATAACAAGGAATTCAAAATGCCCATGATGAGTTCGAAAGGCTGTCTTCTTAATGTCCTTAGGAGACATGTGCACTTGATAATAACCTGAGCACAAGTCAAGCTTACGAAGTATTGAGCCCCATGTAATTCATCAAGTAGCTCATCCAACACTAGGATAGGAAATTTATCTTTCACTGTCTTGGCATTTAACTCATGGTAATCTGCACAAAATCTCCAAGTTCCATCATGTTTTGGAATTAGTAGAATTGGGAAGGAAAATGGTGATTTGCTTGGTCGAGTAATACCTTGTTGGAGCATTTGATCGCATTGTTTTTCAATTTCATCTTTTTGTAAATGTGGGTACTTGAAGGTCAAACAACAATTGGTTGTGAACCTACAATGACACAAACCCCGTGGTCACATTGCCGTAGTGATGGTAAACCTGTCAGTTCTTGGAACAAGTCATCAAACCCTGCCAAAAGCTTCTCTAATGCATCTGGTTGACTAGGAGATTTTGTGATTCAGTGTAAGTGGGACTTTAAGTGCCTTTGCTGACCCTGAAACGGTACTGTCCTTCCTTCCACTGAAATTGCATAGTAGTTGCCGTAAAGTCCCGAACAATAGGCCCCAAAGTTTGCAACCATTTGATGCCCAAGACAGCATCAAATCCATCCAAAGGAATGCAATAGAAATCAGCATGGAAATCATATGAACCAATAGAGAGTTTGACCTGTAAATATACCCCTGTACTCTGAACCTTCACTATTAGCAACTGACATGCTAGTGTGAGGCAGCGAGTGAACTCGGAGCATGAGGTGATGGGCTGTTGTTGCACTGAGGAAATTGTGCGTGCTACCAGAATCCAACCTTGTCGCCATTAGCAACTAACATGCTAAGGTGATGGGCTGTTGTTGCACTGATGAAATTGTGCGTGCTACCAGAATTGACCAATACTAATAGAGGTTGACCAGCCAAAAGTGCTTGCGACTTCGTAGTTTGTGCATGGATTTGGCCAGTGATAGCATGTAAAGAGATTTCTGGCACCCCATCTTGTATCTCGCCTGAAGCTGACTTAAAACTATCTTACAGTTCCAGCCAAAACAATTTCTTGGATTGGTGTCTCGTATATGGTTCACTGCAGTTATTGCACAGTCCCTTAGCCCTTCTCTCTGCCATTTCTGCTTTGCTAAGCTTCCTTATGAATGGAGTTGTTGCTGCTGTATTTGTAGTACCGACTGTGGTAGTCGAAGTGGCCTCCTCGTGTTTGATCATGCCTTGCCCCGATGAGGGAAGTATAACCTGTCCAGGTGCCAGTCCATGATCCTTTTCAATTGTTTCCAGCATGCAGCACCTGCTGTTTTTGTTTGAAGGCTCTTGTAAGGCTTATAGCCACTGCTAAATCAGAGGGTTTATGCATTTGGACATCCAACTGGATTGAGTCATCTAACCCAGCCATGAATAGTCCAAGGTGTTGCCTTTACATATTGACTAGTGTGGGCTAATTGCTCCTGAAATTGCCTCTGATACATCTAAAGTTCCAGTTTGTCCCAAGCTAACCAAATCCCCCAAAGGTTGCTGCCTTTTGGAGGGCCAAAACGAATGGAACATGGAACTTTGCCCAGTTAACTGTTCCTTTTTTATAGCTTCAGTTGCTAATACCACAACTGTGCCTTGCCTAGCATGTGGTAGGCTGTCATGTGGACTTTATCCATCTCAATGGTTTGTTGGTTCTCAAAAAATTGTTTACAATAGTGCAACCAAATCATTGGAGTTTCAGTGCCATCGTACATTGGGAAATCCAACTTTGTATAACGCGGAACAACTGCTGATATTGGCTGAGTTATTCCTCCAATTGGTGGCGTCAACGGCCCCCCTCCATAGCCCTGTGGCAGTGTTGCTGCTGGTCTCGCCTTCTACGGCTATCAATTTCTGTGAGCTGGTCATGATCTGGTGTAACTGGTCTTGAAACTGTGAAGTAAAGTGGTTGAATTTAGTATCCAAGCATTTGTCTATGTTAAAAACCTAGCCTCCATAACTGCATGTTCTTCCTGCAATAAGGACCTAATATCATCGTCCGTTGTGATAGGCACTGATACCCAATTGTTATGGTTGTAGGAATAGGATCGCGTCATGGGACAATGAACAGGGAAATCTAAATTGTTTAACTTTCCCTTTCCTTTATTCTGATTGGGCACCCTGTTTTGCTAAGCAGTTTGAACTCGTTAAAGGGAGAACCATACTTATAGACCTCCTTAGAGAGAGCTCCAGATCTCTTTGAATTAACAAAAATGCAGCTTAGGTTTTATTATTCCAATTGTCCCTTAAATAAGACTAAACTTATTGCAAAATAGGAAACCTAGGAATTAAGTTTCTAATGACAGCAATCTAGCCTACTAAAAGGACATAATCAGTAAAATAAATTAAGTCAAACTTAGCAAAAAAAGGACCTAAACCCAACTGAATTCAGTAGCCTTTCCTAGAATAGGTTTGGCCCACAAAAGCATCCACAACATCTTTCTTCCTGCATTGGCATGTGATGCTAATTTAAAATGATCATGCGGGTAACTTCTGACTGCAGAAATCAAGTCGCAACAAAATAAAAAAGGAACTTTCTTTTTTTTTTTTTTAATTCTCATCTTCAAACTATGGAAAAAAATGTTATCCACAATGCAGAAAACTTTTGTGCTATATTGTTTTCAGAAGACCCCTTCCTCTTTCAGTAAGTGATTTATTTTGCAGTTTGACTTTATTTCTGGTGCTTAATGCCAAGGTAGTCCTGCGTTGAGTTGGAGGCTTACCTATCCAAGTAAACAAGATTTCACATATTGCTGTTAGTTAGATTCACAATTGTAGTGACAACAAATATTATAATACCAAGTTATAAATCAGTAATCTGGAATTTAACTAAACACTTTTGTTTATCGGAGAACAGGATACACTTTAATCTTAGCCCTTCTGAAGATGGGTTTGTGCTTAAGAACAATATTGCTGTGAAGTTTTTTGGATTAAACGTCATTTTGCCTCCAAACTTGTCAGGAAGGTCACTGTACCGCAAAATTAACTTGGACCAAATTGGTCAACAACCTTCAATATATTGCCAGTTTACCCTATTTCTATAAGATAAACAATAGATGCAATCATATGCATGTGGGCAGCATTTTGCACTTTTCTTGGAATATTATATGTTTATACTGCATAATAATTGTTGTTGCTTTTGACTCATATGTCATAATTGCTGTGAGCTTCAGCATTTGGTGAGGCCATGCTGCATACCATCGGTTATATTTACACTAGGAAGGCTGCTAAAGAGATAGGTAAGGATAAACGTTACATGAAGGTACCATTTTTAGCAGAATGGGTGCGAAATAAAGGACATCAGATAAAATCACAAGTGATGGCAGCTTCAGGTACAGCATTTTGCCTTTTAATGAAATTGTATATGGTTAAATGAGCTTCAAAATCTGTTTTCTTTTCTGCAGGCTTCAAAATATGCCTAAAAAGCTTTTCTTTTCTTTCTTTCTTTCTTTTTTATTTCTTTTTTTCCTTTTTCTTTTTTTTTTTTACTTCTGTTCTGTAGGTGCTGTTTCTTTAATTCAAATACAGGAAGATTTGAAGAAGTTGAACAATACTGAAAACAAAGAGCAGAATTTGCTAAAAGCCATTGAGGACAAGAAAGATGCTATGCTTCAATCCCTTTGGCAGATAAATGTCGTTGATATTGAGTCAACTTTGTCACATGTTTGCGAAGCAGTAAGTTGCTATTTTACCTCTCTGCACCTCATGAAGTCATAATTCTTGCTGCAAGCTCTGATGTTCAGGACATGTAATACGTCATGAGTAATTTGAGTTATTCCTGAGTTATGTTATATGTGTGATTCTGATAATTCTGAATCTTTCATTAGATTGTTTCAAGAGAATCTAATAGATATTGCTAATTACATTTGTATGTGTTGTTGGCAGCTCAAAGACATAGAACTCCCTATTCAAATTCATCTGTAATTGTAATTTTTGCTTTGTGTTTGTTCTGGGACAAATGGCACAGAATTTTGATGTCGACTTAAATTTACAAATTTTCTGTAGTATGATATGTGAAGTATGATGCACATCTCGTGGTCTGCTTGATAACTAATTTCATTTTCACCTGGTGACTCCTGAGCTTAGCTAAATCTGTTTCGTGTTTGAGCCATAATATTTCTCTCCTTTTGCATGCATATGCACACACAGCCATACAATTAGGACCTATTGTGTAAATCTATCAATTGCCATGGACTAGCTATAAATAATAATTTTGCACGAGGAACCTTAAATGATAAGCCTATAAGAAGTTTATCTCCCGATGTTTGCTAGTGAAATTCAATCGTTGTTCTATGAAATTCAGCATAGTTAATGGCCCGTGAACCGTCCTTATATGGTTGCCTAAGTGATATGTTTATATGCCTTGGTTGCATATACCTTGAAACAGCACAGTGATATGTTAACGACATATTTCAGGTACTTAAAGATCCAAGTGTCTCCAGGGAGGTTCTGAGAGCTCGAGCAAAAGGATTGAAGAAACTCGGGACGATCTTCCAAGTGAGTGTGTGATTCCTTCATCCATATTGGCGTTACTGTGTATTCTGAATTCTTTCGTTCATTATGAGCCATTGAAGTTATTGCTCCTGACAAGTCAAAATTTTCGCTGCTGCTTAGGGTGCCAAAGCTGCTTACAGTAGGGAAAACAGCCTTCGCCACGAAAGGGACGAGATAAGTGCTGGTTCATCTTCATAGTCAGATCCGTACCTATTCGATGAGATACCATCTCTCATATTTTCTCTCTAGATGCATATAGATAGTGTTTGAAATGTTTGATTTTGTACGTGTAGGGTCATTACCCTTTTAGTTGACTTGTGAAGATTTGAGGTGGCTATTGATTGTGCTATGTTAAGAATGATTTCTTGAGCGAAGGGGACGTGGACTGAAATGGGATAGATTTCTCAATCATTAGAAGACTAAAAAGAAAGAGACTATTTTGATTAGAGGATAATTGGAACAATTTCGAAACCATCATCCTCTAATCAAACTATCATCATCAAATCTACATGTCAACTTCTTTGAGTTGTACGAGTTATGATTTATTCAATAACTAGTGATGTTTTGGTTATCCATTGCCATTGCAT
>CANXYI010625559.1:0-10687 GCA_948208565.1 Hura crepitans
TCTCAAAATATTTTTATCTCCGGAATTGATAGTTTATAACCTAAAAGTAATTATTGGTTCTGCTAAAAATTTTAATTCCTTCATTTTGACCCTTTTCAGGCCCATCAAAGTTTTATGAACAATATGCCAGTCATCGGTCTCAAAATGATGACCCGCACCACGGGGAACATCAATCGAGTTCCGAATGCACTGTTCATAAGACGTCGACCGGCGGATGTTACAATTTGAGCTCGTCTTTAGTTATCATCATAGGCCCAAAAAGTGAAGGAGTCCATACCGCAGGGGCTTCACCCCCTCACACCCCTCATTGGAATCAATGTCGAGCCCAAGCCCTTCACTACCAACATAGATTCCCATTTTTTTGCAATTCGGGTCATACCATGAGCTTTTCGAGTCAAAGTTTGAATCCATAAGAAAGTCATAAACCTAAAATCCAAGTGTCTACAGTTACCCCCACTTTAGTGTGTACTATGAAATGCTAAAGCTATAGTGCACATCAAAGTAACTTAGTTAGAGATACTTACTTGAAGTTATACTTACTTGGCATGAAGCTACATCGAATACGAATGCCGACCTCTGGATCAAAGCAAAAACTGGCTGAATTGTATCTTCCTTTCGAAAAAGAATTGATAAATATTGTAAAGATAAACTACACTGAATACGGGTGCTTACTTGTCCTTGAGTGAAGTGAAAATCCAACTTGATCTGAACATGTCTTTGTTTCTAAAGTTTGCAGATAGATAAAGTTTAAATGTAAGCTATATTGAATACGGATGCATGTTTGCCTTCAGGTGAGATCAAAACATTAAACTAGAAAGAACTACATCAAATATGAGTGCCTTATTTGCCTCTAGGTGAAAGTAAACTACATCGAATACGGGTGCTTGCTTATCTTCAAATGAATTTTAAGATGTTAAAGCTGAAGAAAACTACACCGAATACATATGCCTATTTGCCTTTAGGTTTGTAAGTTGCAGATGGACCGAACCAAATCTGGTGATAAGTTTGAAAAGTTGAAATTAACCGAACCAAATTTAGAGATAATTTTTAAGAAGCTGATCAAACCAAATTTGGTGATAAGTCTAAAGAAGTTGTATGTTGACCAAACCAAATTTGGTGATAGTCTGAATAAGCTAAAGGTTGATCGAGTCTGTAATGGCCGTAAGTTGAGGCTTTGGGAATAGTACTACCAAAGCTCGGGAAGTGTGCTCGATCACTTTTACGAGGATCGAGGCAAGGTGTATTGGTCATGAAACTTTGACTGGCCATAAAATGATGAAAATGATTTAATTTAAAATTTAAGCAAAACTAATAAATTATTTTAGGCCAAAACCTCATGGGTCGTAGACTTAAATGGAATTAAGCTAGGACTGACCCGGGATGTGCCTGGATGGACATGAAAATACCATACTTTGAAGGTTAAAAATTCTCCTGAGGCCATTTGTGAAGGAATTTTGCAATTTTCGAGGTCGTTTGCTATTTTTCCTAAATTTTGAGATTTGCACATAAATCAATGTTGTTAGTTAATTATCATGCCGATGGAAATTGGCCGTGAAATTTTACGAGGGCCTAAATAGGCTTTATCGAGAATTTTTAAAATAAATGCAATGATTTTTAGAGGTCTGAGTGAATTTTAAAAAATTTTTGAAGTTTCAGCCAAAAATTGAGCATTTTTGGAAAGCTCGAGTGACACGTGTCTCCACCCAAAGCTACCCAGCCCCACTATATAAGGGTTATGATGCCACCTAGGCATCCACTTGGCAAAGTCCACTCACCATATCATTTTCCCCACCATTTTCTTTTTCCTCCACCCGACGTCTCTTCCCTCTTTTTTCCTTTATTTTCATGTCCATCCAAGCTCTATTCCTCCCCAAATAACCACAAAAAATTCCATTAATGAGTTAAGAATTGGTCTTTGAAAGTTTAGGAAGCTATAGACAAGTATAGAAGTCAAGAAAATTCAAGGAAGACTTATATGTACAAAAAAAGGGGGCTGAAATTCAAGTTTGTGTGTAAGTGGTTCCCTTTTTATTTTATTTCCTAGGGGACTTCATCATTCTAAGGGTGCCTATGTTCTTGGATTTTCATTTGGGTACCTACAAAATTTTCTAGGATTTTTTTAAGTTTTGCCCATGTGTATGTAGGCTTAAGGGAAAGTGATGCTCAATAAGGAAAATAAGGGTGCTAAAGGGTGAGCAAGACTCCATTTCAAGTGAGGTATGTGAATTTAATTCATTTGAGGCATGCCATAGTTATTTCATGTGCACATTGGGTGAAATAGTTGTATGGAATTGGTAGTTATGGTGGTTAGTGTGTGTGTAAGTGTGAAATAAGCTTTCTTTAATGTTAATTCTATGGTAATTAAGTGTTTTGGGGTTGTTTTAATGGAAGGAATGCATGGAAAAGTATGGCCGAGAGATGTGTGTGTGGTGTTAAGGCATGTGTATGCATGGTTTGTAATGGCCATTGATGTATATGCTATGGGATTCAATCATTTTTGTATGTGTATGGTGAGACAAAACATGAGTATGAGTGGCACTTGATATGGTCGAGAGGTGTGAGTGTGGGATATGGCATGTATGTTGTGTATATGATATGGGTATCACGGTAGAATTTAGGCGTTGGCATAGGAGTGGATGTATGAGTGGTGAATAAAGGTGAAAAATGCATGTACATATGTGTGACATGTAGGGGCCGAGGCATGTGTGTGTATGTTATGGCATGACATGTGTGGTCGAGGCATGTATGGATTGTATAATGGCATGGCATGCATGACATGAGGTATAATACACGCATACATATGCTAGAATGATGATATAAAATGCGTATGTATGACAACTTATGGTAAAATGCATGTGTATGGCTATAAACAAGGTATGGCCGAGAGGATGTATGCCATGGGGTAGCATGGTAAGCATGGTATGATGTGGTTGGTAATGTGCATGTTTGGCATGATAACATGAACATGTGATCCATGTCATGGAATTAGCATGAAGTATATGTAATCATGAATAGAAATATGGCATGTAAAATGATAAGCTTGGTGTGAAAAATGGGACTAAGAATTGGTGTATAAAATGGCTTGAAAATGGACTTATAAGGTATAGGTAAAAGTGACCTAAAAATGGCATAAACTTGAGATAGTATTTGAGTAATATGTATGATAAATTGGAATGGCATTTTAGGCTAAAGTTAGTGGCATTATGAAATGTATGATATGAGATGATATGTAGCCTATAATGGCAATTGAATTAGCATGAAATGGTGCCTAGTGGATAGTGGCTACAGACCTGTAACAATGTACGAAAATGGAAAGGTGACCTATAATTGTCCCATAAAAATGGCTATTTAGAAGTGGACCTATAAATAGCCTTTGGAATAAACATAATTGGGCTTAAATTTATGGCATAATATAGGCTTAACTTGGACTTATAAATGCCTAGTAAAAAGACCTAAAATTTTCTTAGTAAATGACCTGTAACTGTCCGATAGGACCAAAACAGACCCGTAACTATTCGAGTTAAAATTTGACTGTGGAAATAAATTCATAACTAATTGTTAATGGATTATAAATATTATAAAATGGTGATCAGTAAGTTATGGACATAAAATAAGGATAGATGACCCATTAGTTAGACACCCACTAGATAGATTGACTGGTCAACTTAGGGATTAGTAGCTGCTAGGTTTTTATTGATGATTGTTGGATTTAGGAGGCCTATGAACTGATCTTTGGTATCCATGTTGTGATGTTTGATTGTTAATGTTTATTGGATTTGGGAGGTCTACGGACTGATCCCTGGCATCTATGTTGAAATGATTATTGATGTTTATTAGATTTGAGAGGTCTATGGATGGATCCTCGGTATCTGTTGTCTAATTTGAGAGGTTCTAGTGAGCTGATCCTTGCTATCAGATTGGGTCTATGTAGCAGTTGGGGCCCAGAATGTGGGCCATTACACAGTTTATGTTCCTTCTTAGTTTAGTGTCTTAAAGTGTAGTATACCTTGTCGGGCCTATTTAATAAATTAAATATTTTACCTAGTGACAGAAAATAACAAGACCTGCATGAATGATAGTTTAGAATGATAGGCAATATAATTAATTATATTATCAAACTTATGAATAAAATATTATTATTTTGCTACATTAATACTATGTATTGCATCTTTACATCTATGGCATGTTATTTCATCTAAGTGTCTGCATGTGACATGTTTTTAATGCATTAATTTTACCACTGAGTTTTATACTCAGCGTACCAGTGTTTTGGTGCACAGGTAATAGTAAGTAGCAGTCTAGTCTCAAGTATTGTATAGTGTAGCAGCAAAGGTACAGAAGGGTACAATGTGTTGCATTTTAAATGGTTTTAGTAGGCATTCATGTAAATACTGTAAGTTATGAGTCCAGTAAGCTTAGAAGCTGTAGGTGCATGTAATAATAACTTGTACATATGATGTAAATAAACTAGCTTGTTGAATGGTTATAATCTCTTTCTTAATTTGATGTTGTGGGCCTGAGGCCTATGTGATGATGATATGTTTGTGATATATATATTTATGATGAAGAAGGACCAAAAGGGTCCAGGAGGTGATAGTATAAGTGATAAAGGTTATTAGAAGTGTTTTTCTATAGGTTGAAAATTTTCAAAATGTCACCTGAGTAGTTATTGTGCTGCCCAAATTTCTGTAGATTTTATAATAGGCAGAGAAGTGAGTGTTTAGACTTAATATACCCTGAATAAAAATGTTTAAGTGATAAACTAAACATTTAAGTAATAATTGTCTAACTAATGAATATTCCATAAGTGTTAAGGAGTGCAGGCCTGGGGTATTTCAGGATGGGTGACCTATGAGAAGTGCATCACTTATCGGGTTTCTTCGAAAATCTAGTAAGAGGTGTCATAGAATCGAATCTAGTGATGAGCCTGAAGAAGTTGACCGAACTGAATCTAGTGATAGGTTTAAAGATAGCTGATCGAATCGAATCTGATGATGGGTATGAAGATAGTCTGATGTTATGGATCAAACTAAATCTAATGATAGGTCTAAAAATAGTCTGATGTTGTGGATCGAACTGAATTTGGTGATAGGTCTGAAGCAATGGTCCGAACCACATCTAGTGTTGAGGACCTTAATATTGTGCAAGTATATGCATAACATCATATGCACGTGTTGTGTGTGATGTAAGTGCATGATTGATGCATGAGTTAGAGGCTTAAATGTATTTAGGCATGTGCCTGATCCATGTAAGTGTGCATGACCTATGTGACTAGGATATATGCACATGTGAATTGATATGGACTGATATGAATGTAATGCCTTGCATGGGTAAGTTTATGCTTTAGATGAATGAGACTTTTCTATGATATGTGAATGAATGTGACTTTATCATGAATGATGTGCACATGCATGTTACTTCTCTTTTATGTTCCTAAGCTATATGACTGATGTCTGGATAAGATGCTTATGCTAGATGATGTATGCATGTTTGCATTAATGCTTGTAAACTTAATGTGTATATATGTTATATGCTTGAAGCATGTGACTACATACAGGATCTTTAATGCCTAATTAATGTGAGTAATGAGCTAATACATGTGCAAATGTATGAATGTGTCTGGTGATTGGTGACCTAATATTCTCTTAAATGAATGAATATACTCTATCTTATCTTAGATGAATGAGTGTTAAAACAAGAAAGTGATTGAGTGAGATGATTTTAGTGAATGAATGTGCCAATTGAGTGAATGAATGAATGATAAGTGTGTTAGTTCCTAATCTTTTCTAGATGAAGGAACGTGAAGAGGTATGTGCAAGAATAATGCATTTCTAATGAATGTAGTGATGCATGTGTTTTTGCTTAGTTTCTTCTAAATGAATGAGGAATCTGAATGAATGGTGAATGCATGTAGTTGCATAATGAATATGACTTTTAAATGAATGATTCATCTCTTATGATGGATGAGTGATGAAGGCAAATATATGTTGAATAATGAATGCATCTTTTCCTACGATGAATGAATGGTGAAGGCAGATATATGTTGAATGATGAACGCATCTTTTCCTATTATGAATGAATGGTGAAGGTAGATGAATGCATCTTTTCTTATGATGAATGAATGTTTTTCTTGTGATGGATGTATAATGAAGGCAAATGTATTAATAAATGATGAATGCATCTTTTTCTAAGGTGGATGAATGAATCTTATGCTTAAGGGATAGTGAATGCGGAGCATGTACAAGCAAATGGGTGTTTATTCTTAGAATGGATGTATGAATGAATCTATTTTCTACTAGATGGATGCATGGGTGGCTATGTGTCTAGATGCATAAAATAGTGCATGTCTTGTTATTAAGATCATTCTACTTTTAGACTCGTCATAGGAAAAACTTGGGTTTGAGAAATGTGAAAGTGTGAAGTGGTATAAGATATCTTATGAAGAAATAGGTCAAGCTAAGATGATGGAAAGGCTAGGGAAGGTGTTGAGAAGTAGGTTGAGTTAAGGTGAACGATGGTGAGGCCAAGACTTGGGCAAAATGTCAATTTGCTATGCAAAGCATTTAAACATGTATAGTTGAAGAATGAGTGATTAAGATGAATGAGCATGCAAATGCATGTGATTGCACAACATGGTGCCCTTGTTATTAGCTGGTCTAGAGATTTTCCAACTAAATATTTTCTCTTAACCTTTAATTTTTGCCTAGACCACCCATTGTGGGTTTTTAGTATAGCGAGGTATGTTCTAATTTTTGCCTAGACCACCTATTATGGGTTTTTAGTCTAGTGAGGTATGCTTTAATTTTTGCTTAGACCACCCATTGTGGGTTTTTAGTTTAGCGAGGTATGCTCTGATTTTTGCCTAAGCCGCCCTTTGCGAGTTTTCAACCTAGCAAGCTTTTTTTTTCTTTTTTTTTAAATTTAGCCCATTCACATTCAGTTAAGTCTTGTGATCTAATTATGCTGTGTTCAATCAATTGATTCTGGACTTGCACCTTTAAAATGGTTGGATATGTTTTGAACCTCATGAACTTTTGTAGATTGTAAACTTAAAGTGATATGTCTTGAAGCTCACATCTTTAGAGGTTCATAGAGCTTCTAGGATCAATATGTAGCTTGTTGTGGGTGCTAGCTTCGTGCCCTTAGTGTTTTGGATCTTTTGGCTTTTGATCTTTTCGAGTATTACATTGATGATATCCCTGTTATTAGCCAGTCTAAAGATTTTATGACTAAATATTTTCTCTCCATTTTCCTAACTTTTCCCTAGACTCATGCTCTTGATTGAACGACCTAACGGGAATTAGAAAACTCTTTTTTTTCTTTTATTTGTTTTGAATCAGGACAAACATAGTTGAAAAGAGAATGCTCAATTATTTGAGGCTTAAGGTAAATCTTTAAGCTTTGGAGTTTTGACATTTAGAGCCTTCTGACTTTTGGATTTTTATATGAGCAAGAATCGAAAAATATTTGACGTTTAGAATTATTCTTGGGTTTTGAAGAAATTGATCCCTTTTTTTTATTTGATGCTTTAATTCTTAGAGCCTATTGAATTTGGACCTTTTTTAAGATTAAAGGAAAACATTCATTTGGTTTTAGTTTCCTCTAGCTTATTATTTTCTTTTTATCTCACATCTCACATTCAGGGATATTTCTCATGCCTTATAAGGAAATATCAAGTTTTGAGCTTCAGAATTGTGTGCAGCAGTGGTGAGCCATTCTCAGAAAAATCATAAACTACTTATGGTACCTATGGATTAAGCTGATCATATTTGTTCCCTTTTTTTTGTTTTTTAATCTTTCAACTCACATTCAAGAGTGTCATGCTATGCAATTAATGAGGTGAATGAAAATGCTCATGAAAAGCCAAAACAATGTTTTATTAAATCTTAATTGTTCTAACATAAAGGAAAGGAACAATTAGAAAAGAAAACATAAGCAATCTGTCCTATCTTCATTGGATCCTTCCATATCCTTGATTGGCATGATCCTGTAGTTGGTCAACACTTGGCTCATGGGGTAGCAAACATAACATCAGGAAGAGAGAACCTTGCTTTTCAAAGATTTAAGGGATGACAATGAGGTTTGGTGATAGGTGATCTCTTGGATAAGGTATTGCACCATGGTCTATGAGGTCTTGGATTGTAATACCCCCTACTCGATTCTCAAAGGAACCTGATAGGAGATGCTACTTCTCATAGGTGACCTATTTGTTTTTACCCCAACGGTTATTCACTTAAAACTTATAGCCCCGATTATCCCGGTGAACTATTCTTGTCATTTCTTTGTCATTACCCTATGTTATCCTTATATTGACTGTGATAAGCTAATAAAACTATTTTACAAGATAGTAATATGATTTATAGAAATTTGGGTAGCATGACGGCTATTCGGGTGAAAAGTCAAAATTTTTAAACCTGTCATAAGCACTTCTATATCAATTCTTAAGGACCCATTTAGTCCTCTAATCAGTTAACTTTTATCACTAAGCACAGGGTCTTAGACCGACATCATTCAAAGCATGAAAATATATAGTTATACATATACAGACATTTATTAAGCAGTTCTAGTTTATAATTTACGGAGACCACAGTATTTCAAAATACATGCCTATCCATTATAACATCCTGGGCCCAAAACCCTTTATACATGAGTGCCCTACCTCTACATATACAAAAATAGATGGAAGATATACCCTAAAAGGCTAATCAGATACACTGCAAACATTGAAGCTAGATAGCTCTATTGTTTACAACCTACGCATCAAAACACTGACACCCTAAGTATAATGTAATATACATATGTCACACACACAATTATGCAATAAACATATGTTGAGTAAGTCAAGTTATAAAACAGTTTTGGGTACATATAATTTTGCCCTTTATTAGTTAATTTTATTACTTATGACCGAGCATAACTCATCGTTTATTTAAATTACCAAGTTGTGTTCCTTTAGTTCAATTACATCGGACATGTCATAAAATCACAATTATTAATACCGTTTGTGTTTATTTAGTTTATTCAATGTCAGGCCCATACTGGAAAGACTACTCTTAAAGACACTGGATAGTAGGATCTAGACTATGCAATGGCTCACATTTTAGACCTCGATAACTACACCTAACCAAATCCATTCGATAGCAGGGATCAATTCATAAGAACCTCCCAAATTGGAGTGGTAGGGATCAGTCCTCGTGGATAGGGATGGTAGAGATCAACCCTATGGGACCTCTCAAATCCTAATCATCACATCATCTAAGGTGGATTGTGGGGATTAGCCCTCGTGGGACCTCCCAAATCCACAATCAAGTGGGTAAGCAGGGATCAGCCCATATGGACCTCCCAATACTCGGGTGTGCAGGGCTCAATATCAGAACCTTGGTGGATACACTCGCCATCATATATCATAAGCAATGGCCTAGGAGGACCAAAACCCCTAGCAGCTGTTAATTCTCTAGTTGACCGGTTAACCAATCAGTGGGTGTCTAACTGATATGGGCGGATTTCTAACTACCAATTTTATGAACACAGTTATAAGACATTCGTCATTAATTATAATATCATTCATTCATCACAGTTACAAGCACATTTTCACTTTCACACATTCCTCAGTTATGATCCACTTTACAAACATGTCACTATCCATTTGGTCATTTCTATGACCTCAATTTTCAAGTTATTATCACCATACAATTCAGCTCATTTGCATCCATATTGTATGTCATTATTACCACAATTGCCATATCTTAATGTAATTGCTATTACCATTAATTAACATCACATTTACTTACAATATTTCATCTAGTTAACTTATGTACATTTATCCATACTATGCCATATTTTCATTATCCTAGATGGTCACTTTCACACACATACATACTTATCATACCTTACCATAATTTAGGCCATACCATACATATTTACCAACCATTATTTTCTTTATCAATTTCACATTTCAAGCATACTCTATGTCTACTTTTTAGCCTAATTACACTACCAACACTTACCACACACAAGTGCACATCACATTACTACTATGCATACCATTCGGCCACACCATAAACACCCACATGCACATGACTTTCTTCCATACTGATCATACATGCAAGCTTCTCATTTCTATACTAACATACTTACATAACCATTACACATGAACATGCACACATACACATAATCTCACATTTTCGTACACACTTTTACATACACATACATGCACACACATGACAACACACTTATATTACATCAAATTCACATACCTAGGGTGTGAAAATACCCTTTTTCACCACTTTAAGCTTTTGGTTGGCCTTCCTCACCAAGTTTCCTTTCTTGACAGAAAAACATACACAACCTAGGGTTTAGAAAATTCTAAAAAATGCTACATAGCTCTAAATCAAAATCTAACTATATGGTTATTCTTACAATACTTAGGGCTACCTAAAACAAAAATAAAAAATGGAGTAAAAGCCCTTACACAAGAAAATGGCACTATTCACCAAGTGCTCATATCTCACTTTCTAACCTCTTTTTTCTGATTTTTGTCAATTGGAATGGCTTTCTGAGACTATGGAGCCAAAGAACCATATAATTTTTGCTAGGTTTAGCTTTAATTTGAGAGAGATGTGAAGAAAGAAAGGGAGGAGAGAGAGCGGGAAGGTGGCATCGGCCAAGGGAGGTGGGAGGAGGAAGA
>CANXYI010625674.1:0-12570 GCA_948208565.1 Hura crepitans
CCCCCCCCCCCCCCCCCCCCCCCCCCCCCCCCCCCCCCCCCCCCCCCCCCGCGGAAACCATCTGATTCACAAAATACAACTAGATCATGTACCAGAGTCACGAAGCAGAAAACCGTTACACCTATCGTCTATGCACCTGTATCCTTCCAGAATTGCACCTTCCTGAACATCATCTTGTTGACCCTTCAATAACATATACACATTATTGACTAGCAGACAACAAACTAACTTAGAAGCATATGTATTAATCTCAGATAAGATTTACCAATTTAATGCAACGGGGACATGAACAAGTAAAAAAATACTGTTGTTTGAGAGTTTTTTGCCGTGTCATAGTGCTTCCAGCAGTTTCTATGTAACTAATGAATACCTTAAACAAAATAACCAAATAAAATACAATTAGAAATGAAAAAAGGAAAGACCTAGTAAAACTATATTCTGCAAGATAACATGCAACATAACTGAAGTCTCAAGCAACGTTATATTTTTCAATGAGAATGTTGAATCAAATTGAATGTCATTTTGAATGACATGCTAAAAGTGAAAATATTGATCCACAAAGACTGGATAAAATAACTTCTCAAGAAAATCAGTTCTCACAAACTTGTCAGCTTGATAAAGTTGTAAGATGGTTGTCAACTAACCAATTTCCCACGTCAAAAACGAAACCTTCACTTCTTCTGGTATATCATAAAACATAATGGATAAGAAAAGTTGCCTTACCTCGGCCCCTTTTGCTATATGTTGTACAGCACGTACCACAGCCAGCCTCCCCTCAAAGACCAAAACAGCATTTGGCAAGCAACTGCAGACGAGAGCTACTGAGATAGCCAAAGCAAGAGGAAAAACAAATATAACACTTCAGAAAGATGGTTACCTGTGGTTAATAATGGATATGACAGGATACAATCCTGTTCCCAGGGGTCTCAGCTCACTATCACAAATGGTATGGGCATTACATGAAAGCTGCATTTGATTATTGAAGATCAGACCAAGAACCAAGCATCAGAAAATATCTTGCTAATTTAAACTCGCCTCATACTATGCATAATATGAATCATCATTGAAAAGAGATTAATTCATGCAAAATAAAGTTGCATAAGACAGTAAAATTCTGCATAACTGATTATACACCCTTGCTAAAAAGCATAAAATTATATTGGGTGCTCATCAAGTGAAAAGCAAAAGTTAGACATCTTCAAGTTTCATATTAACACTTTTGTGCACCAAGTAAGATTCCAGCTTAAAGATGCAATCTCCCTTCCCATGATGCTCAAGAGAAGCTTAAGCAAGGGAAAGTCCACAAACCTATGTTACAGCTTCATGTCAAACACTGAGGCTACTCCAAGCATCTTACATCTATTAAAAACATAAAGGGAGTAGTTGAGCATGAAATCTGAAGGTGCTTTAAATATGATGATTAACTATATGGAAAAGGATAACCTAGAATGAGTTAAGGACCTTGGAAAAGTTCTCTGTGATCTCCTTTATGTTTACATCAGGTGACTGAAGAATCAAGTTGACAAGGTTGGCCATCTGAGCATACAGCAGTAGTTGCTTCTCATCAATGTCTTTCATGTCTTTATCAAATGAATGTTAAACAAAACAAATGCTTCTATGAGTTGCTATACTACCAAAAGGATACGCATCATGCTGATCATGCCTAACACACAAGATAGAAAGGATACGAGCCACCAACGTCTCTACTAAATAATAATTGTCTGTAGCAGTAGTTGGGATAACCTACATTCACCAGAATCAAGCATAATAAGACTTAATGCGTATACTGAAAAGTGTATGAATCTACAACTGCCAATACAAAATTATCATACAATTACCTTCTCACTTTGCAATTTTCTTCGTAGGTAGAGTCTCAGCATCAAGCGTATGGAAGGTGTAACAGACTTGCGCCTTTCCTTGTCAAGCTTTGAGAGAGCAATGCATTCAAGACGATGCAACTTCCAGTCCAACTTCTGCATAATTACACACAAATACAATCTAAAAAGCAACTATTACATGGGAATAAAAAGACTAGATTATCTTACATAGCACTTCTTCTAGCTAAAAAATAGCAAGAGAAACGACTATAACAAAGCCGACCTATAGAAATTGAAAGGCAATAAGATCAACAAACACAAAATGGAGAGAAACAAACCTGGCAAGTGCTCCCACAGTACCACACAACTTGACAAGCAGCGCATTTCTTGAGGCTACCTGAGGAGAAACATCCTTCACAACGAGACTCAGTCGCCGAGTTATTTGATACACAGACGTATGGTTCTTGGCTTATAATCAGCTCTCCTGCAATAATTTAAAAAAGAAAAAAGAAAGTTAAAATGAATAATTTCCTACTTCAAAAAGAGCTAATTTGAATCAGAAATTAGCAAGAAAAACCTGGATAGAAATCCTTGGCAGTAAACAGACATCGCCCCTTCTCTGGAGAATTCGAAACACATAAGCCCCGACTTTGAAGAGCATTTTGCAACTCTTCCATGGAGATACTCGCGCTTTCTCTTCACTGCCTCCGGAATGTTCAAAAATCTGACCAAAGAAAAAAAAAATGGCGAAAAATATAATAAGCTATGGTGACATTGCTTTCAATTATACCATCAATGGAGCTGTATGAACGGAACGATCAATATGACGTGTCTTACAATTAAACATCTACGGCTAGGAAATGACTGTGAGAATAAATTTTGAAGCACCAGTGTGCTAATAGCTTTTATGGGTTTCTCCGTCGCGAACATTGAACTCTCTCTAGCTCATGCCACCCTTTGTATCGTTTCGCTTCGTAGACAAGCTTATACCTCTAATCAACAAAAGGCAATACAGTCTGTGCAAGTCATTAGCTGCGATGGATAGCAGCAATTCGGCGTCGTATTGTAGCTTGATATTATGCGGAAAATCGGCTCAAGAGAACGAGAAAGCTCAGTCTTTGAAGCAAAACAGCGCTCTTAAACTCCCTGAAAATGCCGGAGTTTCTGTACTTTTGCTATCGGAGATCGCTAAAGCTGAGAAAGAAGAGCCTTTCAATGTTGAGGCATTCTTCAATTCTCTTTCAACTAGTCAATTCGGTAGGTTCCTCATTTGGTCTCCGCGATTAAGTTCGACTCACGATGTTGTTTCGCAGTAAGCATCACCAGAATTGACGTGTTCTCTTTGCTGTCTTGTATGTGCATAATTAACGTTTAACTTTCGCTTTGCAGCAATTTCTGTGAGATTCCAATGGGTGGAGTTTGTGTTGCTGATGTCCAATATAAAGGGAGAGGTCTTGGAATTATAATTTCCTGATTGCGATTTCACTGTTTAAAATACTTTTTTTTTATTTCAAAATGCTTTTTTTTTTCATTAATCTGGTTAGGCCGATGCAAGAATGTATGGGAATCGCCATCGGGTTGCCTGATGTTTTCGTTCACTGTTCAAATGGAGAATGGCCGAGTTGTGCCATTGCTGCAATACGTGGTGTCACTAGCTGTTACGGAAGCTATAAAAGATGTTTGTCATCAAAATGTAAGTTGCAACTTTACCATGAATGACCTTTGACTGTGTATGTAAAATTCGGCAATCAATCAAGACGGCATGATTATGACTAAGGCGGAGTCAATCAAGTTGTGTCTAGTATATGTGTTCTTAGAGATTGAGTGTTGAATGAACTGAAGCTTTATCATATCTTAAGACATCAGTCAGGACCAACCCAAAGTTGCAATATGCAACATTATTTCAGATTAGCTGACTCACAGTCAGTGAGATTAGATAATTTGTATTTCACATTTTGGTGACTGGGGGATTGATTCTGCGCATTATAATCTTTTAAGATTCTTTTAGTTAATGTGTGAAATATTAGGATGTTGATGCTTTCATTTTGGCAATATCATCTAATTCAGGGCTTGCCATTTCTGGATGTTAAAATAAAATGGCCGAACGATCTTTACCTAAATGGCCTTAAAGTCGGTGGCATCCTATGCACTTCAACGTATAAATCTAAGAAGTTCAATGTCAGTGCTGGTAAATAGATTATCTTTTCTGTTGTTTTGGTTTCCATGCCTCCGCACTACTTACCTTCCTGTAGGCAGTCCATAATCTATTCTTTGCAAAAGAGGCCAGTTCTAAATTCTTGTTTATGAGAAAGCTAATACATCATTCCTACTTGCAGGTATAGGGCTGAATGTTGATAATAAGAAGCCAACAACAAGCTTGAATGCAGTACTAAGACAATTATCTCCTGCTGCGCACTTAAGAAGAGAAGACATACTTGCTGCCTTTTTTAACAAATTTGAAATTTTCTATAATCTTTTCACTGGTCAAGGTGAATTTATTTATTAATTTGTGGTAAAATCATGTCCACTATTGAACTGCGCCATTTCTACCAATCATTCATTCTGTGGAAGTGTCATCTGACTATGCAATATGATGATTTTCTTGATTCATGCATATTCAGACTATAACCCTGGGAGTTGATTGAATATACACATAAAAATAAATAAATAAATCATACCTAAATGTAATTACTTCCCTTCTTGTTTGAGAGAGAAGAGAAAGATAATGGCGAATCAAAATTTTAAAGTGTTTGATTTCTGTGGAAGTCTCCAGAAATTTTTTTTTATTTGGTCAAATTATTAAAGAATTGAACTTCATGAAGAACCTTGAATAATATGCTTTTTAGGTTTCTTTATGTTTGATTCTTTCATTATAAAGCTTTTTGCTCTTGATCGAAATAGATTCTCCCTTCTGTTTAAGAAATTGTATATTTGGTGGAATAAATTTTCAAATTAAAAGCCTTTTTTATGCTATATTACTTCTGACTCAATCTATCCAACATGGTAAAGTTTGCCCTATTGACATCTCCCATGGATCTTGCGTGAAAATCTGAATTGTCAAGCTAAAAATAGGTAGCAAAAAGGGTTCCCATTTCTGCATCAGAAGAAGCTTTAGAAACATCAATTTTTTCCCCTTAATAATGTGATTACATTTCCAAAAGATAATTCCTTGTGTTACAATTAAGTTTTATTGCTTATCATCCAGGATTCCAAATTCTTGAGGAGCTGTATTACAGTACATGGCTACACAGGTGAGATTTGTATTGCTTTTATTATTCTTAAATCATTTACACATGCATCAATTTTACAGTGGGCAATTATCATTTCTATTAGAACTTCAGAGAGCACATATCATCAGAGTCTTCTTCAAAATGTTATGTCTAATCATGCTGCAAGGCAGAGATTGAAAAAAGGCAATTCCTAAATGATCATGACGTTGAATTGTTGTTGTTGTTTTGCTAATTATGGTTTCTCTGTCTCCATAGTTATAACTGCTTTGATGCATAATAAATAAAAAAAAAAAAGGAATAAGAAGACTCATTAGGCTAGATTATTACTGTCTACTTTCTTATGCATGCATAGACTGAAACTTTTAAATGATTTAATCAACGTAGAAGCATGTAGTAAAATGCTTTACCCCTAGAATTACTCTTGCTAGCTTTTAGTTGCTGTTATGATCCTGGATTGCTAGACAATTGCAACTCATCTAAGGGAGTCGCACCTTGGAACTCTAAAGGAGTTGCCTACCAATAATTTGCTGGAACTCTAGGGGAGTTTCCTACCAATAATTTGCTGGAAAATTCAAACTCTTTTTATTGATTAAATTCTGCCTCTTTAAATAGAGTTTACAAGGCTAGTAAAATTGGAATTCTTTTCTAACTAGGAAATTATTAGTTCCTCTCTAATTAGGAAATACTAAAATAGGAAAACATATATTAAAAATTCTGTCATAACTAAAATACTTCCTGAGCAAAATAAAATCGTCTAAACAAGAAAACTATTAAATTTATAATTAATTAAGGCTAGTCTTCTTTCCATATTTAACTCAATTACAGCCATAACAGCTGCATTTTCTTTTTCGCTTTTCTTCAGTATATTTTGGCTTCTTGTTATTTATCAAATAGGCAACTCACACTGTTGAATAACAACCAATCTTTCTCATCTCGAAGTTGCAAATACGTTCTTTACTCATACGAAAAGTAGGATGGAATATGGTTGTCAAGATGAAGCTTTAACACGCGACATACATTTTATAACTTTTGCAAGTATAGCTGTGATTCTATATTTTTATGTAGTGGGCAGAGAGTCATTGTACAAGAAAAAAACGGGGATCAAGTACTGGAGAATGTGGTCACTATTCAGGTATTGCCAATTGAAATGGTTATTTAATCAGTTGCTGCACTGTAGCTTTGAACATGCATACAAATACAGATTAAGTTCTCTATACAGTTTATTCCTCCTCCAGCTGGAGGTAAATGATTTTATTTTAATGTGATTTTACAAAATGGGGATGTCACGGTAATTTTTTTTTTCTAAGGAAGATATTTGTTGTCCACATGTTCATATGCATTTAAGCTTAGAGGACGTAGTGTTAGTTCTTGAATGAGCTTAATAATCACCTCTAGCTACCCTCTTTTTAGTTATATTTTTCAGAAAGTAAAATCCACAGAAGAATCCATACTTTGCTCTGAACTAATAAAGCCAAAACATTTTTCGAATCTGGATTAGAATTTTTCACTGTTTGGTTTAATCCTCCCTTTTTGTTTTTTTATTTTTTTTATTTTAGTCACTTGATATAAGCCCTGACCATCTCTCTTTTACATGGATTTTGTAAATTTAAGAGGAATAATCAATAATCCTCTCATTAGTTTGAAAAGAAAAAAAAAAGAGCATAAAGAGTTGATGGATTTCAGCAATGAAAAGTAATTCAGGTGCCACTACACCTTAGATGGGTGCCAATTGAAGTGCTTATAGTGCTGGAACTTGAACCAATGCATTATTTACTTAGTTCATTCTTTTATTTGCAGGGCTTGACGTCTTCAGGTTATCTGTTAGCTATTGGTGATGACAACCAAATGTGTGAGCTTCATCCTGACGGTAATAGGTAACTTGTTACTTTCCTATTGAAGATATGAATTGTCTCCAATGTCTTATAAGAGGTTCCAGTTGCAAGTGCTTGGAATAGATGGTTTTTGATGCTGACTCATGCTTAATAGTAATTATGAAATAAAACATCTAGCACATAGGCAATGCTTGGAAGCTCTCTATATTTTGTTGAAAAGCAACACAAAATTCTGAGAGACACTTTGGTGAGCAATGATTTCCTGATCATATGGAAGTTATTTTGTGCATTCCATTTCTTCCCTGGGAAAGGATGAGAGGCTTATATGGATTCCTTGGTTTTGGGTTAAGTAGGAAGGCTAGAAAAATGAAGATGGTGGACGAAGGTTATCATTATCTTTTGTTAATTGCAGTCTCTCAATAAAATCTGGAGGAGGTACACTGTTTGAAAAATGATTTTTCTGGAGCTGATGCATCCAATACTTGTGGGGATGAGAGAGTTGAGATTCAAATGGCAACTATCAACTCGAAGTGGAACATACAAGACACGTTATGTGTTTGTGATTGGTTATGTTCCATATACCTTCTATTATGGGCTTTTGTATCTACAGGTGCTTAGTAAATTAAACCATCAAACTTCAAAAATGAGGACCTTCCTGAATTTTGAAAAAATTTTTAACTCTGAAACTTTTGTTCAGTGTAGTGAGGAATTTCTCAACGGACTATATTTCTCAACATCTTGCTGATATTGATTGTCTTCGAAAGGGACCTCTTTAGATGGCCTGACCTAAAAACAATGACTGTTAATCATTTTGGTTTTGTACTAGTCTTGTTTTTTCTTAGAATCCCAAATAAAATCCTTCCTGATTCTTACTAATAACATGGAATGATTCCTGTGGAAGAATTTTCATTTGAATTACAGAACTTTTAGTTGGTCTCCATAAATTTTGAAGGAGAAATCTCAGTCTAACATTTCTAAACATCTTCTGTGATGTCAAAGTAAATGCAAGAAAAGAGTACTTGAATATAAACCTGTAGAACTTTTTCTTTTTCTCCTTGAAAATGTTATTGCTTGTTTTCTCATCATTGATGAGCAATTCCTTTTTTCCTCCGTATCTTTCTCTGATGATTGGTCTGTGTACAGCTTCAATGAATTAGTCAAAAATGACAGTATCATGGTTATAAAATGAAGACATAGTTGATGTGCTTGGAGGCCCATTTTTCAACTGTTTCGGATCTATAGCCCAAAAAGCCCCTTTCTTGAGAATGCTGCAAAAAATCTTCTGTATTTTTTATTTTTATCTTACCCCTCCTATAGAACTCACATTGGAAGGAAAAAAAATTAGGTTGGTGGATTGGGCAGTTAATTTGATTTGTAATATTTGTGCTTATTAACAGAATGTTATGCTTATATCCAGCTACTAGTCCACAATTTCTAAACTCATCTCCCATCATTGTAATCGCTTACGAGTAATCAACATAATCAGATTCTATTGTCTCTTGGTGTAGCTATAGTGAAAAAAAAATTTTTAGTTTCTCTTATTTTTCTTTTCACTTTATAAGACTGTATAGTGGGTCCATATGCCTCAATTGCTGCCATAATTTCACTCAGCTTTTGGTCCTTCCACATGGTGAGCAATATTAGTATGTGACCAACTTCCATGCAGCTTTCAGAGTTTTTCTGCAAATCAACTAAACAACAACATGAAGAAACTTGCTTCTGCTTTCTGTATCCTTCAGTTCTTATGTTCTTGTAATTATAATGATACGAGTATCTGGCTTTGCAATTATCTCCATATGATTTAAAATTTGAATGCTCAGATTATATATTGTTCTATCATGATTGCTATCTTAACAGAAGTAACCACAATCTCGTTTTTCTTCTGGCTGCAGTTTTGACTTCTTTAAAGGACTAGTCAGAAGGAAACTTGAATGAAGAAGATTCCTCGGCCCCTTCACCTATATGCAGCATGAACTGTTATGTGGGGAACATGTGTTCAGCAGATGCTGTTAATAGGAATGCATTATTTTCCTTGTGCTCTAACACAGATTAATTAATAATTGCCCTTTGGTTTGAAGTAGATTATTCAAATTAAGGTTTCTGAAGAACACAAATTTATCAGTTCCTGCCCCATTTTAGCATCAATTTTTTTCAGTTTAAATGGTCAGATTTTGTACACGGTGACAATTGCACAACATTTTGTACTGCTTGGAACCAGGATGACCCTTTTTTTTTTTAATCACATGTAATTCAGTCAAGATCTATCTATAAATCAATCATTTGTTTGAAATTTTGGTTTCTTTCAATGCCAGCTATGAAATAATACAAAGTAAGTAGTTCTATAATTGATTGGGTGCAATGGCTATGTCATCGTACGTTTGTTCAATAGGCATTGTTGAAAGGTATGCTTTTCCTCAATTGGGTGGCTGGAACCATTGACTCAATGGTGACCCATGTGTCAAAATAGTATGGTTTAAGGGATTGTCATTGTTCTTTTTCCCTTAATTACTGTTCATTTTGTCCAAACGTGCAGGGTAAAGATTCTCTTTTGAAGGCTGGTGTGATCACAACGAAGAATATGTTGACTACATGGGGCTGTCTAAATCAGTGGTATGTTTTATGGTTGTGGGGCTTCTGTTCCTTTTTCTTTCACTTTCCTCTCTGCATATTTTCATGTACCATGACTATGTTCTGTGCTGCAAGGGAAAAAGAAAATGACCCTCTACCCATATAATAAGCACTAGCTTCTACATACAACAAAAGGTTCAAACTTTTATATTATATAATTGAAGTGGCCACAACTCATTTCAAAATGATCCAACTTGCTGTCATTGTCTCTATTGTAATTTGGAATTATATATTGAGATTTAGTTTTCCTCAAAAGGCTGCAAAAGCGGGAAAGAAAGTTGCACAAGTTTTATTTATTTGTCATTTACTAAAGGTTTTTGGGTTCCATTTCCAAGTTTAGGGGTCCCTCAGTGTGCCAAACACGTCGACTTGCTTACAGCTTTTGTCCTTGTTGGCCTTGTCTTACATGAGTCCTGCCCACGTGTTAGGGTTAACATGCTTGTATTATATTTCCCTTGTGTATAATCCAAATGTTTTTCTTCTTTCCAGTCTTTCCCATGGTCCTCTCTGGAAGGACCATAGCACGGATCCAAGGGCTAGAAAGGATGTGGAGCCTGCCAGTTAGGGGGGCCTACACCCTTTAGCCGTCAGATTTGTATGCTACAGTCCTTACTGTTGAGTACCGTAGCTGAGACCCAGTTTTTGATGGCTTTATAGAAATGTCTGGTAATAGTCTGTTGCTTGGATGTTGTCATGTAGAGACGAGTAATTAGACAGACCTAGAAATTATGCTTTTAACCCTTCTTGTGTCCACATCTGATACCTCTATGAAGTTTGGGATTTCGCTGGGTAGAATAGAATGGATTTTCGTATTTTGTATGTACTATTTTTACGGTGAATAGCAAATACGCCAATGGTGTTTTGCCAAATCTCATAAAATTCCTGATTTCACCTTTTTTTTTTACAATTTACTATGAGAGTAAAACTCTCCCAATACTTATTTTTTTCATTTGCAACACTCCAATTTAAGATTTTGCATAAAAATTCCTGAATTAACTTTAATCATAGTCTGTCCGTTCAATCCTCACTATTTTTTTTTCAAAAAAAAAAGACTTTGGAAACCTTTCTAAGCCGTGGAATTTATTTATTAAGAGCTCAACAGTTGGATTTTGTAAGATCTGCAAATATCTTGAAAATCAAAGTAATTTGGCTAAAATTCAATTAGGGAGGGTTAAAATTTAAAAAATTTGCACATTTGTACTTACCAATTGAACATACTCTATTCAAGTCATTCTCAATTTTGATTAGGTTTATACGAGGCATTAAGGAGTTGAAATATGCATGGCCTATCTTTGACTTTAAAAAGAAAAATTAACTTCATAGTCAATTTTCTCAAACCTAATTAAAATGTCGAGAAAAATATGTCAATTTCGAAAATTTCAGGAGAAAAAAAAGAACCATATTTGTATAATCCATATGATTCCATTTTTCCAAAGAAAAAAAGGCAATAGGAGTAGATAAATTTTGTTATTCCCTAGTCTTTATTGAAAGAAGAAAAAGATAAAAAGAAAATAATGAAGAAGTAAGGCAGTAGTTAAATCGAAGAGATCCTTTTAAATCTCAAACCTTTGGCTCGTAGCCAATATCACCATCATATCTCAATTCTCTACTACCCTTTTTCCACCTCTGAATTAATTATTATGCACTAGTTAATAACCGACTTAGGTATTAGCTGGGATCACTTGCATGACTACCCATGAGCTTAAACTGTAACCTCATGATTTTCAAATGAATTGCTGCCAAAGAATCCCATATGGTAAGATAATAAATAAATAAACAATAAAGAGGACTGGTGAAAGGGAGAAGAAAGAAGAGCAATAATAATAATCTCTCTAGTCTAGAAGAAGAAAAGAATAACAAAGAGTCAAAGACATGCTTTGGATAATCACATGGCCAGCAGATCATGGTGGACCAAACGATAGATACACAAATCTACATGATGAAACCAGGTTAATACAACAGGATGTTTCAGTTTTTATCAAATTTCTTCCTCTTTTTTTTTTTAATTATTGATGAAATGAAACCATATCATTCTTTCCATTCTAAATCACTTGTAGAATTTTCTATTTTTTTAATCCAAAAAATAATAATTTCTAATCCTTCTAAGCCTATGCTTGGACGGGTATCCACGATAATAGAAGACAAAGTGAATTGAATTTCTCTTCATTTCCTTTGTTCGGCGAAGAGGAACAAAGGAAAGGAAATCGAATACTGGTTAATGTAATTTTCATTTCTTTTAAACCAAAGTAAGATGGGATGTCTGCATATTCAACTTTTTTTTTCATATTTATTTTTATAATAATTTTGAGATTTTGTTAGAATAAAATTACTCTGATATGTTGTGGTAAAGTGCAGATTTCTTCTGGTATTCTTCTATTATTATATTCAAAGATATCACTTCTTGGGTAGTGCATGCAAATGATAGTCTAGATGGCCTAATGGGCACTGGGGATTCCATTCCTGATTTCCTTATATTTGACCACTCAGTGTTTTCGCTTTAATCAAAGTCTATACCCATTCACTCAATTCACTGTCTAATTGCCCATTTAGTGTTTTGCCTCAACTAAATATTCAGACTAATTGATTGCAAATCTGAATTAATTAATTCAAATAATTTTAAATATACAATAATATTACAATATCAAAATATATTTTTATTTGTATTGATAATATGATTTAATTTTGAGTTTGGTTTTAATTATATTGAGCTATTGAATCAAACAGTTCATAATATCATACTCGTAAGTCATGATAATGAAATCCAGTGAATTTAATTTTAGTATATATTATTTGGATTTAAAATAATATTGTAATTAGTTGTTTATACAATCATTTGATTGTTAAATTCGATTAATTAATTAATTATTAAGTATTATTTAATCAGTAAACAATCTTTGCATACAATTATGAAATATTTAAAAAAAAACAAAATTCCATCAATATTTTTTTCTTTTTCAAGAAAAAGACAACCAAAAGCATGCAAGAGTATAAGAGAGCAAAATGTCTGTCTTATAATTTTAAGATAGATATATAATTTTTTTTTCAATATTTAGAATTCGAAAT
>CANXYI010625729.1:0-11264 GCA_948208565.1 Hura crepitans
GATATATATATATATATATATATATATATATATGTGTGTGTGTGTGTGTGTGTGTGTGTGTGTGTGTGTGTGTGTGTGTGTGTGTGTGTGTACACACACACATACATATATACACACACACACATACATACATACATACATATATATGAGGCATATCACGTGCACACACTTACATTCTAACTTTTAGATGCATAAAAGTATTTTTCACAAAATTAAATTTCTTTTGGTATAGAACAATATTTATGGATTAATCGATCTATTTTATACTTAAGTTCTATCTCAAATTTTATACCTTATGTAGAATAGAAATATGATAGACTCCTTCAAATGACAAAAATAATAGCTAGTTTCTCATAATTTGTCTTCTCTTTAACAACTAGTTTCAGCCTTCGAACAATCATGTTGATTTTTCATCTATAAATACCAGTTGTTTTTATCAATTAAAGGTTAGAGAAGTTGGAAATCATTAAAACTTTTAAGAGAAAAAGCTTTCATATGTTCTTAGTCAATTTTTCAGACTTTGCATTTTATTGTTGTACTTTTTTCTCATATTTGATTATAGCTTTTGTTGAAATCTTTTTTAAGAGTATTTTATTATAAAAAAATTTGTTTAATTTAGGTATCTAGAGTTTAGGATTTAATTTGGTGGGGTTTTGCACATCTTTAACCTTGTAAAAAAAGGTTATGGTCAGTTTTGTGCTAGGCGTGTAAAGGCTTTAACACTAACCTAACAAAAGAGTTGAGTGAAGAGTAAAAAATCTCAAGCGTGTTATCTTAAGGAGTGAATATAGGCTTGGGATAACAAAGCCACTATAATTCGTGTTTGCAAGTTGTTTTATTCTTTTTTGATTTTCTTTTACTTTTTTTATTTATCTATTCTATTTTATTTGGTAAAATTATATAAAATTCACTTCAAATTTATTTCACAAAAGAAAGATAAGTTTTCTAAATTGATAGGAACTTTTCCATAAGCTGCATAATCCTAATTTGGAAAAAATATTTACACATCACTTTAAGTTTGAACATTGCATAATTTGTCTTTAGAAGTTAACTCTATCTCATTGCTTTGATTTTACATAGAATAAAAAGTGTTCTCTAAATCAGGAAAAAAGCCATAAACTTGAAACATAAAATTAACCCTTTTTTAAGTGCTTTGGGACCGATATTTGGTTTGATAACAGGTCTCTCAGAATAAGGTTTAATAACCTTTAAGTGATATGAAATGGTTTCTTCCTCAACTACTGTAAGCACTTATAGTCCTTTATTTGAGGAAGGTCAATCTTACACAGACCATCTTTATCTAGTTTAGTATTTTACATTTTAAATATGTCGCATGATGTATTTTATACAACAAAATGATATGCCATGTTAGATTTATACCATTATAAATTATAAACATCCATTTGAAAGTGGAAATGCATTAAAGTTGAAAAGGTAATTACTAATTATAGCAAGTTGGAGTTAAATCAACTCTAATGGAATGCAAAAGCAATGGATATGCTTATTGTGCTATTGATGCAAATGAGTTCAATAGAGTTTCTAATTGCTATGTTGCAAAAGATATATAGGATAAAGTTATCATTGCCTATGAAGGTATAATGCAAGTAAAAGTTTTTAAATTGCATATTCACATGAATGAATATGAAAATTTCAAAATAAAACCCAATAAAACAATTGTTGAAATGACTGATCGCTTTATAAAGATCACAAATGCTCTAAAAGGGTTTAAACAACACGTAACAAAACAAGAAAATATCAAAAAACTTTATTATAGCATTGAACTCTAAATGGTGAATAGAAATGGCTATATGGTTCAATGTTAACTTATCTAAAAAAAAATATGATGAAGTTTTAGGCTATCTTTTTATTTATGAACTTGTCGTTAAATAGCAAGAGGTAGAAGAAAAACCTAAGAAGAAGGGTAAGAACAAAAAGAGAGGAATCACTCTTAAAGCTAATTCAAATGACATCACATTTGATGATGAGATGGAAATGATCACCAAAAGATTCCAAAAATATTAAAAAAGGGTAATAAATCATAAAATTTCCATAAAAATATCATTATCACAAAATAGAACAACATCAATAGAACATTGTTGATGTAATATGCTATGGTTGTAATAAACTAGGGCATATCAAAACCAAGTGTCCTAATCAAAAGCAAAAAGGAAAAAGATAAAAAAAGCCTATAGTATTTACATGGAGTGACAATGATAAGTCATGTGGCAACACTGATGAGTTACAAAGAGGAATCAAATATTTTGGTTTGATGGCACTTTAAAAATGAGACATTTAGAATAACAATACTGAAGGTGACAATATTGAACCAGATGATAGTGATATTAGTAGTTTTGATTCTAATTGTGATGATCTTGGAAATATATTTGCATGTTTTTGATAAGTTTCATGAAAAATATAATGATATTAAAAAGAAGCATGCATCACTTAGAATAAATCACAATAAAATTGAAGAAGATCATGAAACCTTGAAACAGATCTATGAGGAGAAAAATAAAGAGATATATATGTTAAGAAAAAAAATCTTGCATAATTTGATAAAAATAAGGGACAACAAGTGGTAATACATCAAGATAAGGCATCAATTAGTGGAACCAAAAATAGATAAAAGAGGAATACAAAAAGAAAGAAATATGTGTATCAGCATTATGAGTGCTACATATCATTTGTCTCTTCTACATCTTCTAGTGCATATGCTTTTAGATGTTTTTATTGTTGCACAAAAGGACATATGTCATAGTATTGCTATTATAAAAAGGACTCAAGGCTAGTGAAGAATATTGGGTTAAAAAGGATTCTTTTGTAAATTCTAAAATAGAAGAAAGTAAGTCTTTTAATGTTTGTGCAGAACATGTCACTTTTACAAATAAAAATGTACTAAAACCTTCAACTTTCACTAATGCTATAGGACCTAAGTCAAATTGGGTACCTAAATCTACTTGGTTCACTTATAGGTGTGTTTTAAGAGTAGCAAATCAAACAAATGGTATATGGATAGTGGTTATTCCAGACATATGACATGAGTTAATTCAAAATTTTCAAATTTAGCCATAATGAATAATGGAAAAGTCAACTTTAATAACAAAAGAAAAAGAACAATAATTGAATTGAATCAATAAATTTGAACTTAAACATTAAAATGCTTATTGCATGAAAGGGCTAAAATACAATTTATTGAGCATTAGCCAAATGTGCGACAAAAACAAGAGAGTGCTTTGAAACTGATCATGTTGGGTAGAAGAAATTGGAATAGGTGATATTGTTCTAACTGTGTAAAGAGTAGGAAATAGTTATATTGTACACTTACAAGTGTGAAAGAAAGACTATGATGTTTGCTCGATCATACATGATGATCAAAATGAAATTTAACATAGAAAACTTGGCATGCTAGTATTTATACAATTGAAAAGCTATCAAGGCAAAGCCTAATGAAAGATTTTCCAAATTGAAATTTGACAAAGATTATGCTTGTAAAGTTTAACAAATGCATAAACAAACTATATTATAATTCAAATCTAAAAATGATGTTTCAATAAGTAGAACATTAAAACTCTTACACTTAGACTTGTTTGGACCTATGACGCCAACATTTTTAAGTGGTAAGGCAAATGTTTTGGTAGTTGTAGATGATTATTCAAGGTTTACATGGACCTAATTTCTTATTCACCAAAGTAATACTTTTGAAAGTTTGAAAGGTTAAGCAAGAGAATTCAAAATGAAAAGGGGGTACAAGACCACTACAATAATAAGTGATCATACAGATGAATTTGAAAATAAAAACCTTAAAGAATTTTATGGCAAAATAGGAATAAATCATAGTTTTTCTATACTTAGAACTCCATATCAAAATGGAGCAATAGAAAGAAAGAATAGAACATTATAAGAAATGGCCAGAACAATGCTAAATGAAAATAATTTACCTAAGTATTTGTGGCAAAGCTATCAATACTACATACCACATCTAAAATAGAACACAAATTCGATCTATTCTATGTAAAACTCCATATAAACTAAGGAAAGGCAAAAAATTCAACATAAGTTATTTTCAAGCTTTTCGCTGTAAGTGTCCTATTTTTAATAATAAAAGTAACTTATGCAAATTAGATGCTAAATCCAATGAAGGAATATTCTTAGGCTATTTACAAAATAGCAAAGCTTATAGAGTATAATAACAGAATATTAATAGTTGAAGAATATATAAATGTTAAATCTGATGTTACTGATGTCTACTTTAGAGAAAGGTATCCGATGATGATATAGGCATAGAAGAAAAGAAAAATAAAGAAGAAAAAAGCTAAAAAGAAACAAAAACAAATAAAAGAGATATTAATTGGTTATATAGTTTAGAGACATATCAAAAGAAAAGTAGTAGATAAATTAATAGATTAAGATGCTAGAACAAAAGAAACTCAAAATAAAGAGAGAGCAATAAAATATAAAAATCTACTTAAAGAACGAAGGTATCATAAGTATCATACAAAGGAACATCTTATAGTAGATCCATCAACAATAATGATGACTAAAAGACAAATTATATAATATTATGGTAATGTTGCCTTTATTTCTCAAATGGAACAAAAAAGTGTGATAAATGCTCTAAATGACAAGAATTAGCTTTTAGTAATGCAAGAATAACTTAATCAATTTAACAGAAATAAAGAATGGATATTAGTTCCTAAAACACAAAATGCTTCTATCATTAGGACAAAGTGGGTTTTGAAAAATAAAATGGATGAGCAAGGTAATGTAATAAGAAACAAAGCAAGATTAATGACTCAAGGCTATAACTAAGAAGAAGGTACTAATTTTGAAGAAACTTTTGCACCTATTGCTCGATTAGAGGCAATTCATATACTATATGCATTTGCATGTTTTAGAGATTTTAAACTTTATCAAATGGATGTAAAAAATACTTTCCTAAATGCTTTTTAAATGAGGAAGTATACATCTCTTAAGCATCTAAATTATGTTTTATAAATCACAAAAGCATCATATGATTTAAAACAAGATCTTAAAGCTTAGTATGAAATACTAAGTAATTTTTTGCTTGATCATGATTTTGTAAGAGGAAAAGTTGACACTACTTTGTTTGCTAAACATAAATCATCTCACATATTAATCATCCAAATATATGCTAATGATATTGTGTTTGCTATTACTAATCCCTCTTTGTATAAAGAATTTGAAGCTTTTATAAGAGAAGAGTTTGAAATGAGCTCAATGGGAGAACTCACTTTCTTTTAAAGATTACAATTGAAGAAATGTAAAAATGGGATCTTCATAAATCATATAAAGTATACCAAACAATTGCTTAAAAAATTCAACATGTTAGATGCCGAAGTTGCTAAAACTATAATGAGTCTAATTATAAAGATGAAACTTAAGGTTAATGGAAAAAGTGTAAATGAAAAAAATTCTATTGAGGCATGATTGGGTCTCTTCTATACTTAATAATAACTAAACTTGATATTCATTTTAATGTTTTTCTATGTGCAAGATTTCAATATGCTTTAATGGAATCTCAATATTTTATTGTTAAAAGAATAATTTGCTACTTATTGGATACACAAGAATTAGGTCTATTATACTTTAAAGGTATATCTTTTAATCTAATAAGGTATTCTAATACATATTATATAAGTTGTATAATAGAAATAAAAAAACATCTTAGGTTCTTTTCACTTTTTTAAGCAATTACTCATTACATTATCTAACTAAAATTAAAACTCCATGGCTCTATCTACAACCAAAGTAGAATATATTATGGTTAAAAGTTGTGTTGTGCAAGTGCTATGGACTAAGTAATAATTGGAAGATTATAAAATAAAAATTAATCATATTCCAATTTGTTGTGACAACACTAGTGTAACCAATCTAACAAAAAAATCTAATTTTTACATTTAAGAATTAAGAACATAAAGATAAGACATCATTTCATTTGAGATCATGTTTAATCAGGAGATATCATGATGTGATTTGTGTCAATGGAACAACAACTAATAGATATCTTCACTAAACCTCTAACAGAAGATCAATTTAGTTAGATTAAAAGAAATCTAGGCGTACGCATTTTATAGATCTAATAAATTCTTAAGGTAATTCTAAATCTTAATTTATATTTTCTTTAGAGTGATAAAACATAAACACATTATAGGATAGAACTTATTAAACTAAAATGTATTTATTCTTTAACATCTATCATATTTGCATGTTGCACATCTATTGTGACTACCATATGGAATGGGATATTAAGTCTTTTTAATTGCTTACTAAGGGCCATTATAACCCTTTAGATTTAATTCTTTGTATTAATTTTGGACAAAATTGTCAATCTAAATCTCTCTTCCTACCTATTTTTTTGTAACTGCTTACTATCTCTCTCACTTACATGTAAGGACTTTGGAATTTCAGAGGACCTTATATTTAGACTTGACAATATAAGGATTAAAAGAATTTTTTTAAAAAAGAAAGTTAAAATGGCATTTAATTTGATTAATCATTCGAATTCCTTCTCTTTTTATGCATTGACAATTAATGTCTTCTTCATTTCTCTCTCAACTCTTTCTTTTTTGAAATCTCTATTTTCTTAAAATATGGTGGAACTAAAACCATTACTTGTGTCCCTCACTCACACCATAGAGAGAACCAGTTTTCATAGTTGGTAATTCATCTATGGAAACCTAACAAACCACCTAATTAAAAATCCTCCCATCATAGAGCTAGCAACAATAGTGAATCCTTATCCATCCAATACTAAAGGATAAAAGCATAAAAAATGTAATCGTTTGGAAAGATATAAAGAATATTTTTTGAAGTTGGTGAATGGGTTATGGTAAAAATAGGAAAAACTACTATAATATGATTATGGGCATTACTTAAATCTAGTAAAATAATTCTATTATACTTTTATTTTGAAAATTGAAAATTCATTACTATCACTTTGCAAGGGGTAGAATAGATTGTTAATTTAAAAGTGTTGAGCATTAACTAAGAAATAGCAAACAAGGGAACTAAAATCGATAAGAGTATAAAGTATGAAAAATTTAGAAATAACCCGAAGGAGGATTTCTAAAAATCACTGAAAATGAAAAGTCTAGTGAACCTGGTGTTAGTAGCATGCCTTAGAGTTCTATGAAATAGGAATATTTTGTGTACATTATACATTTTAATCATTTATGATAAGGCACTCTTTATTGTTTAGTACTTATGTTAATTCATTTATTTGATCGGTGTCTTAAACTATGTAAGTCTCTAGTATAAAATCACAATGTAAAGGAAATCATGAAGAGTTCATGATGTGAGATTCCTATTGTATACAAATGTAATAATACCTAAATCATCCCTAGTCATATTACTAACAAGAGAGGACATTATTAATATAGGTATAATAGCACATGTTATATTCCTTAACTAGGTCGAGTAGTAGTTCTTACAAGTTGTAAGCATTATAATGCTTAAGGTTAACATATGGATACTTGTTTGAGAAACAAGTTCATTTGAGACTTATCATGGATTTTTGTATGGATACTTAACCTATGTCATTGAATTATCTCATCTTACTGGTGGTTCAATTATCCTTGGACTTAAGATTACCAAAATTTATTAAGTATCAAGTGCTATACTTTGACCCTATTACTTTTACTTTTCCATGAAGTATGCATAGCTTAGAGGTTAGGTATAGCATAAGCTACTTAAAGATAGCAAACCACCTTCAATTATAGGTGGCGTTTATCTCATAATTCTAATATATCATCTTTATTTAGAAATCTTTATCCAAATTAAGATACATGTGTGAATGCAGTTCATAAAGGCATTTTTGGAATGAAGATATAAGTTATTAGAATTAACATATTCAGGGCTTGACTAGACTCACTTAATTAAGCATTGAGTTGCCATAAGTTGATACTCAAACTTGGATGAGATAAAGAATGGCAAAAGGAGTTTATTGCACGGTAGCTATATATGGAAAGGTTAAAGTCAAATCACTGACTTTCTAATACTTAGGTAGTCATGATGCGTGGCTAGATGCCTCTTTTAACTTTTACATAAGTGAATTTATTACTTAAGAATTAATAATTATTTAATAAGGATTAAATTTAAAATAGGATTTTAATGCATTGTGTATTGTCAATGTGTCTCGACAATCTAGTGGGTTATATATATATGAATGGAAGTTCAAGGTAAAATTACATCATATTTAATGTCATTAGGGCTGATGGAAAAAGAGGATAAAGCAAATTAGGCTTAGAGGCTAAGAGAATTGTGCAGAAGCCTCGGTTTGTGGCTTATGTGCATATTGCAAAAACGGGCTAGTTAATTGTCCATTTTAGGCCCAACTCTAAATGGTCATCATTTAAGAATTAAAAGGTTTTAATTTCCAACCTAGGTTCAGAAAAAAAGTATAAATACTGCCTTTATGTGGTCGGCCTCATTAAAAGAAGAAAAAGAAAAACATTCAGCTTTATCCTTTCCTAAAAAACTTAGCTATCATCCTTCACTAGCTCTTAAAGGTGTTGGCTCTTTTATCACAGCTCTTTAGTGAGTTCTTGACTTCTTTCTAGTGTGGATTTTTTTTATTATAGGTGTCCCCAAGAGGATCATTGTGGTTTGCTATAACCCAATGAGATGAAAATTGAAGAAATAAGTAATTCATACATCTATGGTAAAGTTATTGTAATTTATTATTTTTAATTTCATTTCTTTTTGATAAATCATATGTTTGGAATTCAAAACCATTCAATTTTTCCAATGCATGTCATGTATGAGGTCATAGAAACCAACACCTGAAAAAAGAGTACCCTTAACTAACATGCATAAAAATTTTAGGACTTTGCATAAAGTGATTTCAATATTTATGGTTTCTAAAGTTAATAGTGCATATCATGTAATTGATTTAGATATATACATTATGTAGATATTCCATACTAGAAATGAGCTAAACTTATGCCATTTAATTTTTAGCCAATTGAAAATTTTTACAATGGATGCTCAGTTGCCTTTTGCTATAGTGCTCACTAAGTTATTCAATCATTAGGATTTGTCCTTAAAATTTAATTCTAATAGAAACACTAGGAAAAAGTTCACTAAAATGTCAAATGTAAAGTTAATTGCCTCCAAGAAAAGAGAACATGAATTGTCATATTAGCATAAAAAGGGAAGTAAAAGAGTACCAAAGGGTAAGGGTATTACTATCAAGGAACTTATTCCTTCTTCAAAACAAAAAAGCCTAGAACAACCTAAAAATAACTTTATGCTAGTTCCAAACTTTACTATTCCAAAACCTAGTGCTCTTTTTAGACAAAAAATTTCCCTTCCGAAATTCGATGTTCCATCATCTGTTCTATCCCTATAGCCAACTTAAGACAAGATCAAACGGAGTTTGGTTGGTCTAGATACTTCGATAGAAAAATTTTTCTTTAAACATCTTGCTACACCTTGCCTTCACAATCCATTGTCAAGGAAGATCTTATGCAATTTGAACTATCCAAGAATCTTATTGATAATAGAAAGGCGTGCTAGAAATGTATTTAATAGATTAAGAGCAAGAAGTGATCCATTATGTAGAACCAGACCATAAGGCACCTTTTCTACTAAATGTTAAGGAAATGGAAAATCATGGAGTGGAAATGATAAACTCAAGCAAGATATTAAAGGAACTAAATATTTTTAAAAAGAGACAAAGAAATAGAGAATTTAGAGATTAAGTTTGTCAATGCAAAATAAGAAGAGCATTCACAATAAAAGACATATTCAGCAAACTTAGGTGCTAAGAGTGTAAAACACTAGGTTAAAAATCAACCTATACCTTAATCACATGATCTTCAACTTACTCCTCTAGTTGCCCAATTTGCTAAAAGAGAAAACTTGTGGTCCTAATTAGCCACCTTAGAAAATAAACAAGTTGATTTCCATATTGAATTAGTTGCAGTTGATAAGGAGATTAGTCGAATTATTGAAAATTTTGGGACTTAATAACTTGCTTATTCTTTAATCCATGAGTTTATACAGCCTATTATTTGTTTTAGAGATATCATGCATAGTGAAAAATTAAATAGTCTCAAATCCAAAACAATTATTGGATCATTGAAAAACTAAAAACAAAAAAATTAGAGTAAAAATAGTGTGAGAAAACTATCTCATAATTCACTTGACATGTTTCCTTTGCTTTTCCCCTTACTGGGTCATAGCAAACCACAGTGATCTTCACTAGGAACACCTTCAATTGTAATCTATACTAGGTTTCAAGTCGAGAACTCACCAAGAAGGGGCTTCAAGCAACTGACATCTTTAAGGCTGGTGAAAGTGGCAGTTAAGATTAGAGAGAAAAGGAAGAAGCAAAATTAGTATATGCATTTTTACACTACGATAGACAGCCCCTTTAGAGAAGTATTTATACTCCTTTTAATAAGCCCCAAGTCAAAATCAAATGGACTTTAAAAAGGCTGATAAAAATTTAGGCCAAAATAAATTAATTTTTTAGGCTTTTTTTATTTTATGTACATAAACAATTTAAAAAGGCTTTTAACATATTTTTGTGGGCTCTAAGCCCAAAATATTTTCCTCTTTTTTTATTACTGTCAATGACATATCATGTCATTTGATAAAATGCAATTTTACCTCAAACTTGAATTCTATATGCATGTGACCTATTGGGCTTCGGAAGCACGTTGGAATTACATGGTGAATCAAAATTGTACTTTAATTAGGACTTTATGATATAATCTTTATTAAATTATTGTTAATTCTAAATTAATGAATTCACTTATGCAAAAGTTAATAAAGGCATCTAGACTTGCATCATGACTACTCAAGTGTGAAAAATTTATTAGTTTGACTTTAACACTTCCATATATTGTTATCTTGTAATAAACTCATTTCACTATTTTTTTTTATCTCATCTAGGTTTAAGTATGGAGCTATGTCAACTCAATGCTTAATTAAGTCTAAATAAGCCTTGAATATCTTAATTCTAATATCTTACATCTTTATTCCAAAAATGCCCTTGTGAATCACATTCTTAATTAAGTTTAATTAGGCTCTGAATATGTTAATTCTAATATCTTATATATTTATTCTAAAGATGCCTATACAAATCACATTCACATATGCATTTTACTTTAGCCAAAAGTTTCTAAATAAGGATTATTTATTAAAACTGTGAGATAAACTCTCTGCTATAATCTAGGGTGGTGAATCATTTATTGATCACTTAGTGATTTTTAAGTAGCTTATGCTATATCTAATCT
>CANXYI010625820.1:0-14238 GCA_948208565.1 Hura crepitans
ATGATGATGATGATGATGATGATGATGATAATAATAATAATAATAATAATAATAATAATAATAATAATAATAATAATAATAATAATAATAATAATAATAATAATAGTAACATCAAAGAAAGAAAGGAAGATAAAATAAGTGAAATGAATTATATTTGAGAAATTAAATCATGGTGGAGTATATAGGACTAGTTTAGTGGAAGTTAAAGTGAAAGCAAGTATATGAAAGAAAGAAGTTAAATGGTTTAAAAATGAAATAGAGACATATGTACATATAAAAAATTGTTATAGTAGTAATAATAAAGACCTGAAGAAATATTGAATACATTTTAAATAAATAAAGACTATGGAATGAATATTTAAATATATGAACAAAAAAGGATTTTGCATAACACAAATGATAATATCAAATAAAAGACATAAAATAATTAAATAAATGATATTTAAGGGAATAGGGTAAAATGGAGTATATATAATTAATTAATATGAGTTAAAGTAATAATTACTATATAAGAAAAGAAATTATAGGGAATAAATTAATTAAAATAAAATATATAATTGTTAAAAATTATAACCTTTAAGTACTAAAAATAATAGAAATAAGAGAAGATGATAAATAAGCTATAAGAAGGATTTCGAAATGAATATTTCAGAGCACTAGTAATAATTGGAAAAAACAATTAATAACATAAGAAATTAAGGACATTAACAAAGTATGAAAATTTATAATTGAAGTGATAAATAATGTATAAGTAATATGTAATAAAATGAAGGCTAATAATATAAAGTTACAAAGATTGTGATTTAAAGAAATTAACATGAAAACCTCATGGGTAATTAAGGGAACGAAGAAACCCCAATTCATAGAATGTAAGTAGTGAAACATAATAATGATGCAAGTGATGAATAATATGGCTATAAGTGGAACTGAAACATTAATATGCTTAAGAATAATTTAGAGAAAAAGTATGCCACGATAATAAATTATGAAGGTTATATTTATATGCTTAGGTGAATGAAATATGATGCTGATGTTTATTATAAATATGATTTGATTCCTTATGATGTCAAAATGGTATGGAAATAAATGGAAAGCAAAATGTAATGAGAACTAAGGATGGCCCATATGAGTGAGACAACCTACTATATAGGTTGACCAGCCAACTAGGAAGTTAGTAGCTGTTAGGACACTTTAGTGTTACTTTCATATGAGTGTGGCCACTATGAGGTCCAAAAGGGCCACCACACACCTATATCTTATACATTAATGATATATTTTATTCATGCAGGTGCAACCTCTGTGAGGTCCATGAGGGCCACTGCACACTTTCATAAGAGTGTAGCCGCCGTGAGGTCCATAAGGGCCACTGCACACTTTCATACAGGTGCAGTCACCATGAAATCCATGAGAGCCATCGCACACTTTCATGCGGGTGCAGTTACCATGAGGTCCATGAGAGCCATTACACACTTTTATGTTGGTGTAGTAGCTGGGAGGCCTAAAATGTAGGCTACTACATAGGATTGAGATCCCATTATCTAGTATTAGAAATTGAGTGTATCCAATATAGGCCAAGAGAAGTAATATCTAAATTAAAGATACATAAATGATTTAAAGATAATTTAATACATGTGAAAGAGAATTAGAAAATGAATATTATAGTGTTAAATTGTAGGCAGTGACCCTAAATAAATTATATGTAACTATAATACATCATATTATTGCATATGAACTGTATAAATTGATAACTTTAAAATAAGCATATGAACATAGTGAATTATTATATAAGATCTCATTAGGGACTTTAAAAACTTACGAACACTAAGAGTTAATTATCATAAGCTACATGACAAAAATGAATGGTACAAAATAATGAGAAATTAAAATCATCATGCAAACTAAAATAGTAATCGAAATGAGGATTAAAGACTAGTAATTATAAAAAAAGAGTGAGATACAGTAAGGTAAAAAGATTTAAAGAAACTTTAGTATAAGGAAAATGGCATTTGTGCACATCATGAATATGAGTTTAAAAAAAGACATGTATAAAACTAAAGAAATTAGATAAAGTATGAATATAAAACATAACAATAAAATGGATCAGAAGTTTCATTATTTTAGAATACACCACTGGGCAACTTTACTTAGTGCATTAGCTCTTGCTAATGTATAGGTTTAATTAAGGTGGGTGAGGCAGTGAATCAAGTCCCAGCATACAATGGGAGTCGCATGCAAATAATTCAGTAAGTATATCCAGTGCAAGAATTTGCTTGTGTTTAGCATGTCTAATACAAATAATTGTGTAGATTGCATCCTTAGAAATAGTAATGCTAGATCATCTAATTAATAACCAAAGAAGGTAAAAACATTAATATTAGAGAGTGGCTTAAACTTAATTAAGATTAATAGTTTGCTTATATATGTGATGTTTGAATGTGATGCATATAAGGAATTTTAATAAATAAAGTTTGAGTTAAATTTGGCATAGTTACACTAGGGTAATTAAATAAAGATACAAATGATACAAGAAAAACATTGGAATTGGCTTTGGGTTAACCAATTAACTAGGAAATTAGTAGTTGTTAGGGGTTTTAATCCTCCTGGGCCATTGCCTATGTACATGATATAGTGGGTGCAACCGCCGAGGTTCTAATAGAGAGCCCTGCACACCTGGGTATTGGGAGGTCTATATGGGCTGATCCCTACTTGTGACCTTATTATGGATTTGGGAGGTCCCACGGGGTTAATCCCTACTATCCACTTAAGATGATATGATGACTGGATTTGAGAGGTCCCACAAGGCTGATCCTTACTATCTCTATTGCTTTTTGGAGGTCCACCAAGATTGATCCCTACCACTCAGATTTGGGAGGTTTTTATGAACTAATCCCTACCATCGGATAGAGTTAGGTAGATATAGCTATCGAGGTCTAAAATTTGGGCCACTGCATAATCTGGATCCTACTATCTAGTGTCTTTATGTGTAGTCTTTCCAGTATGGTCCTGAAGTAGAATAAAGTAATTAAAAGTAGACAGTAATAACAGTGATGATTTTATAATATACCTGATGTAATTAAAAGTAAAAAATGTAACCTGGCAATTTAACTAAACCACGAGGCACACTAAATATTGGGTAATAAGATTGGCTAATTAATGGTAGAATTACATTTAACTAAACTTGCATGCCCACATGACTGGCTTAATTTGTGCTTATTACATGATTTTGTGCGTAACACATATATATTATGTTAAATTGACCACTGAGTTTATACTCAGTGTATTAGTGTTCCAATATGTAGGTTGTAGATAATAGAGGTATCCAGCCTTAGTAATTGCAGTGTAGCTGACGAGCCTTCGAGCATATCTTCTCTATGTCTTTTTGTATATGTGTAGGAGTAGGGTACTCATGTATAGGGGTTTTGGGCTCAGGATATTAAACTAGCTATACATGTATTTTGATATACTATGGTCTGTATTTAATATACTAAAGTTGTAAACTGAATGTCCGAATATATGTACACTTATATGTGCTTGGCTTATGTCTGAACCTGATGTGGGTTTAAAACCCTGTGTTTTGTGTGATTGTGTGATGAGACTGGTTGATTGATTAAAGGATTAGATAGGTCTAGAAGATGGATGGTGCATTGGTAATTGATTAGAAGTGCTTTTTAATAGGTTTAAAATTTTGGTTTTTCACCCGAATAGCCATTATGCTACCCAAATTTATGTAAATTGAATTATTGTCCTATAAAATGGTTTTATCAGTTAATTATGGTCCACATAATAATAACACAAGTTAATACTATAAAAATATTAAGAATGCAACACCGGGATAGACGAGGCTATAAGTGTTAAGTGAACGATAACTGGGGTAGTAATAAGATGGGTGACCTATGGCAAATAGCATTTCCTATCGGGTTCCTTTGGGGATAAGGTAAGGGGTGTTACATTTGGTGGTATTAGAGCAAGTTTAGGCATTCCTAGGTGTAGCATGCATGATTGCCATGGTCTAGGGTTCTGTGATCCATAAAGCTATAGTAAATGAGACTGATTGTCTGTTCTTTTGTAGTAAAGCTTGATGAGTAAATAGACCCCACCAAAATTAGGGGAAGAGGTGGCAAGCCATGCTCAGCCACTATTATGGACCAAAGGTGAGTGCAGCCACTCCAGTGCCTAGTGATGTAACACATCAAGAATAGGAATAGGCATAACTCCCCAGTACTATTACAACAGATTATGGATTTGCTCAAACATACCACTATAACTGCTACTCTACCACTACCACCACTAGCCCTAGCTCAACCCCTAGCACTATATAAGACATATCTAGAGAGGGTAAAGAAAATAAGGGCCTTAGATTTTATAGGAATAGTTAAAAATAATGCTGCCAGGGCTGAGTACTGGCTGGAGTAGACCATCAGCATCCTAGAGCAACTAGAATGCACCCCAGAGGAGAGACTCTAAAGTGTGCCACCTCACTCCTCTAAGAAAAAGCCTTTCCTTCGTGGAACACGACTCATAGGAGAAAAGCTATAGCTAATCTTACATGGGACTTCTTCCTTCAAGAGTTCAGGAAAAGATACATATCTATGACTTATTTGGATAAAAGGAGATAGGAGTTCCTAGATTTAAAGTAGGGACAGAGGTTTGTGTCTAAGTATGAGAAGGATTTTACTCGTTTAAGTCAGTATGCAAAAGAGTTGGTGCTATCGAGGAAGAAATATGTAAGAGGTCCAAGAAGGGCCTCAATGTAGAGCTGAGGATACAGATAGCCACCACAAAGATTCAAGAGTTTTCTGCTTTGGTCTCAATAGCCTATGCTATGGAGAAGATGGTGAAAGAGAAGAAAGAATTATTCCAGAAGAAGAGATCTTTCATTATAGGACAAATTAGCTCAGCACTTGGTGCAGGCAAAAAGGAAAAAGAGTCCTAGGCCCCATAGTAGTCCTAGAGGTAAGGCCAAACATGGAGGTCAAGCTAGGCTCTTCAATCTAGGCCTCAACATCCACAGCAGGCCTCTAATGCCCAAGTATCTATAGCGAGGAGTGCACTTTCAATGTGTAAAACATGTAGTAGGAAACACTAGGGACCGTGTTAGTAGAAAAGGTGAGGAGAATGCTTCATGTGTAGAGCTAGAGACCACTACCAGAGATATTGTCTGAAGAAGCAAGCTAATTCTACCTAATTGTAAGCCTTTTCCCTAGCACCCAGTAAAGGATAGAAAGAAAGTGAGAATGACAAGTCAGGTACCAACCAGAGGACTAGAACTAAGGCTTGAGTGCCAGCTCATCAGTATGCTATCTGAGCCCACGAGGAAGCTGAGGCACCTAATGTGATTGCTAGTACATTCTCTCTATTTGATACTTCTATTATAGCATTGATAGACCCAAGATCCATACATTTATACATTTGTATTGCACAAGCACAAGATAGAGGGTTAGAACCTGAACCTATAGATCTAGACATCCTGGTCAGTAACCCAAATGGGTAAAGTGTGATAGTGAACATAGTGTACAGAGATTGTCCTTTGATAATCTAAGGCCAATCATTTCTAGCTAATTTGATTAAACTCCCTTTCTATGAATTTGATGTGATCCTTAGTATAGATTGTTTATCTAAACATTGAGCCATGGTTGACTATGAGTAAAAAAGGCTTACACTTAGGACAGTCGAAGGACATGAGGTGACAGTAGTTAGTGAAAAGAATTACTTGCCTAATCTTATTTCAACTATGACAACTAGGCGACTCATTTAAAAGGGATGTGAGGCTTACCTACCTCATGTAGTGGATGCAAATAACACCATGCCAATCCTTGATCAGATACCAGTAGTGTCAAAATTCCCTGATGTATTCCCAGTTGAACTTTTAAGATTGCCACCATAGCGAGAGCTTGATTTTGAGATTGAGATATATCCTAGTACGACTCCTGTATCTATTACTCCATACCAAATGACACCTATAGAATTGAAAGAGCTAAAGGTGCAGTTGTAAGAATTGGTAAATAAAGGCTTCATTAGGTCAAATACTTCACCGTGAGGAGCACCAGTGCTCTTTGTGAAAAAGAAGGATGAGTCTCTTCGATTGTGTATCGATTATAAGCAGTTGAACAAGGTGACAGTCTAGAATAAATACACATTGCCTAGAATTGATAATCTCTTTGACTAGCTCAGAGGTGCTAGTGTGTTTTTTAAGATAAACTTGAGATTGAGGTATCACCAACTGAGAACTAAGGAATCAGCTATCCCTAAGATTGCTTTTAAAACCAAATATGTGCATTATGAGTTCTTAGTGATGCCATTTAGGCTCACTAATGCTCCTGTAGCTTTCATGGACCTCATGAATAGAATCTTTAAGCCATAGCTAGACCAGTTTGTTGAAGTCTTCATAGATGAAATTATGGTGTATTCCAAAAGTATAAAAGAATAGGAGCAACATTTGAGAATTGTGTTGTAGACTCTGAGAGAGAGATAGTTGTATGCAAAAATGAGTAAGTGTGAATTATGGTTAACTAAAGTAGCCTTCTTAGGCCACATTGTCTCAGCAGAGGGCATAAGGGTTGACCTTAGTAAAGTTAAAGTTGTGTTGGAATAGAAGCCTCCTAAGAGTGTAAATGAAATTCAAAGCTTCCTAGGATTGGCTGGGTATTACAAAAGGTTCGTGAAAAGGTTCTAAATGATTGTAACTCCATTAACTAGGCTACTATGAAAGGATATGAAATTTGTGTGGGATGATAAATGCTAGGCAAGTTTTGACAAGCTAAAAGCAATGCTAACTAAATCTCCAATACTTACTTAACCTAAGCAAAGGAAAGATTATGTAATTTACAATGATATGTCTCATAATAGACTTAGATGTGTCTTAATGCAGGATGGAAAAGTCATAGCTTAAGCTTCAAGGCAATTGAAGCTACATGAATGGAACTACTTGACATATAATCTAGAATTGGCAGCTATTGTATTTATATTGAAAGTGTGGAGACGTTACTTGTATGGTGAAAGGTGTTACATCTACACTGACAATAAAAGCTTGAAATACCTTCCCACACAGAAGGAATTGAACCTGAGACAACAACATTGGATGGAGTTGATCAAGGATTATGATTGTCTAATTGACTATCATCCTGGAAAAGTGAATGTAGTTACTTATGCTTTGAGTCGGAAGTTCATAGCTACTATGAGATGAATGCCATAATGGAGTATATGGATAGTAAGGCAATTTTGGCTAAGTTACAGGTAAAACATGACTTCAAGTAGTAGATAAAGGAGGCACAGATACAAGATAATCATCTTATGCAAGTAATAAGTAAAGTCAAAGAGGGGAAGACCCCTAATTTCGAGATTAAAGTAGATAGATGCTTGTACTTCCATGATAGGCTATGTGTACCCAAGGTAGGTGAAATAAAGACATAGATCTTGAGAGAAGCATATGATACTCCATATTCCATGCACCTAAGGAGCACAAAAATGTATCAGGACTTGAAATCTCACTATTAGTGGCCAGAAATGAAATGAGATATAGCAGAAAATATGGTTCGATGCTTGGCATGTTAGCAAGTGAAAGCAAAGCATCAAGTTCCCTCCGAATTGCTGCTTCCCATAGCAATTCCAAAATAGAAGTGGGAGAAAGTCACCATGGATTTTGTCATGGGATTACTGATGACCAAAAGTAAATGTGATTCAGTTTGGGTAATTATAGATAGGCTGACCAAGACAGCTCATTTCATCCTAGTCAGAATGGATTACTCTTTAAATAAGTTAGCCTAATTGTATATTGATGAGGTTGTGAGGTTGTACAGAGTGCTAGTTGCCATTATTTCAAACCGACAACCTCAATTCACTTCTAAATTTTGGAGGAAACTATAAGAAGTTATAGGTTCTCGCCTGACTTTTAGGACAGCATTTAACCCATAGATATATAAGCTATTAGAAAGGGTGATATAGGTACTGGAAGATATACTATGTAGTTGTGCCATTGAATTTAAAGGAAGTTGGGATCAATATCTATCTTTGGCTGAATTTGCTTACAATAATAGCCATCAAGTAAGCATAGGTATGGCACCTTATAAGGCACTATATGGCAAAAGGTGCAAGACTCCACTCTGTTAGAGTGAAAGAAGTGAGGTAAGCTTATGGGACCTGATTTAATTAGGGATGCTGAAGAGAAAGTTAAAATCATAAGGGACAAATTAAAGGTTGCCACATACGCTGACTTGAAATGGAAATACATTGAATATGAGGTTAATGAGAAATTGTTCCTAAAAGTATCACTGTGGAAAAAGATCCTCATATTTGGTAAAAAAGGGAAATCAAGTCCTAAATTCATTGGTCTATACAAGATTACAGAACATGTGGGACCGATAGCTTACCAACTGGCCTTACCAATAGAATTGCAATAGATCCATGATATGTTCTCCCTCTTGATGCTGAGATGACATCGATCTTATCCCACTCATGTGATACTTGTACAGGAGGTTTAATTGCAACCAGACTTGACTTACAAAGAAGAACTAGTACATATATTAACCAAAGAAGTCAAAGAATTATAGAACAAATCCATACTATTGGTGAAAGTGTTGTGGAAGCACCACAAGAAGGAGGAAGCCACTTAGGAAAGTGAAGAGCAGATGAAAGCTTAGTATCCATATCTATTCTCACCAGGTAATTTTGAAGACAAAATATCTTAAGAGGGGAAGGATTGTAACACTCGTAAACCTCAGTTTTATGAATAGTATCTTCAAGGCATGATTAGTATCTCTCGGGATGCCAAGGCACCATGTGATGGCCAGAAGGGGACGTACTATCATAAAACTTTGATGAGACAAAAATGATGAAAATGAAATAATTAAAACTTTTAGCAAAACCAATAAATCATTTTAGGCCAAGAATAAGTGAATAGTGACCTTAGTTGAGTTTATGCCGAGACAGCTCTAGGATATGCCTAGATGGACCTAAAAATATCATACCCTAAAGGTTAAAAATTCTAATGAGTCCATTGGTGAAGGAATTTTGATATTCTGAGGTCGTTTGATATTTATTCAAAATTTATTAATTTCATGAGTGAATAATAACCCTAATTCCCAAGGGAGTTTTGACCCAAAATTTTATAGGGCCCTTAATGGGCACTATCAAGGATTTTTGGCACTAAAATCATGATTTTTAAAGGTCTAGAGAAATTATTTTAAATTTCTAAATTTTAAAAGAAAATTGGATTAAAATGGACCATTGGATCAACACGTGGTGCAAGCTAAGCCTTCTACCTCACTAATATAAAAAGGTATGCACATGTGCCAAATTGGTCATCTTCCTCCTCTTATCCCACATAGGTCGATGCCACCTTTGTACTCTCTCTCCTCTATTTTTTCTTCATATCTCCCTCAATTTTAACCTATTTCCCTTAAATCTTATATAGTTCTTTACCTCCATAGTCTCTTAAAGCCATTCCAACTGACAAAATTCAAAAATAGTGGCTCAAAATTAAGATACACACACTTGGTAAATGGTGTCAAATTTGGGTGTAAATGATTTTATCCTACTTTTTATTTTTGTTTTAGGTATTTCTAAGAGAGCCTAGCTTAACCATGTAACTAACTTTCCATTTGGAGTTATGTAAAAATTTTAAGAATTTTCTAAACCCTAAAATGAATATGTTTGTAGGCAAAGAAGAGAGATTTGAAGAAGGAAGGCAACCCAGCACTTAGAGTGGTGGAAAAGGGTGTTTTCACACCTTAGGTATGTGAATTTGATGTAATATGTGTGTGATGATGTGTGTGCATGTATATGTGTGTGAAAGTGTGTATGGAAATGCAAGTTTGTGTGTATGTTAATGCATTATGTTTATGTAACTATGCAAATGTAAGTATGAGGAGTCTATGTGTGAAATTAAAGTGTGAGAAATGTGTGTTCTTGGGTTGTGGCTGAAAGGTGTGTGTAAAGATAATGTTAGTGTGCAAGTGTGTGCAATGAAAAGTTAGGGTACATTTGAGCTAGAATGTGGATATAAAATATGCTTGAAGTGTGGTATTTGAAAAAAGAAATAATGGTGAGTTGAAATGCATAATATGACCTAAATTGTGATAAATCATGAAGTGTATAAATGGATGAAAAAGTGACCATTAATAGTAATGAAAGTATGACATGGAATGGACAAGAGCACATAAGTGAATTAGACAACAGAATGCAAATAAGTATGATATTGCGAAATGATAATAATAATAATAATCATATTAAGGTGTGAAAATTATAATGACAATGATGTTTGATATTAATGCAAGTGAGATGGATTACATAATGATGATGACTTAAGAATTAAGGTCATAGAAATGACCAAATGAATAGTGACATGATATTAAAATGGATTACACTTATGAGACATGTAGACATGGAAATGTGCACATAACTTTGATGAATGAACTATATTATGATTAATGACAAATGTCCTATAATCATGTCAATAAAACTGGTAATTAAAAGCTGGCCCATATTAGTTAGACACCTACTAGATGGGTTGACCGGTCAACTAGGGAATTAGTAGCTGTTGGGGGTTTTGGTCCTCTTAGGCCATTGCTGTGTATATGATATGGTGGGTGCAACCATCGAGGCTCTGATAGAGAGCCCTGCACACTCGGGTATTGGGAGGTCCATATAGGTTAATCCCTACTTGCCCACCTTATTATGGATTTAGGAGGTCCCACAGGGCTGATCCTTGCTATCCACCTAAGATGATATGATGATTGGGTTTTAGGAGGTCCCATGAGGCTAGTCCCTACTATCCCTATAGCTTTTGGGAGGTCCACCAGGACTGATCCCTGCCACTCCGATTTGGGAGATTTGTATAAACTGATCCCTGCCATGGATAGAGTTAGGTAAGTGCAACTACTGATATCCAAAATGTGGGCCACTGCACAGTTTGGATCCAACCATCCAGTGTCTTTAAGTCTAGTCTTTCTAGTAGGGGCTTGAAACAGAATAAAGTAATTAAAAGCAGGTGGTAATAACAGTGATGATTTTATGATATACTTGATATAATTAAAGGTAAGAAATGTAACCTGGCAATTTAACTAAACACGAGGCACATTGAATATTAAGTAATATGGCTAGCTAATAAATGGCAAAATTGCATTTAACTAGACCTGCATGCTCACATGACTGGCTTAATGTCTGCTTACTGCATGATTGTGTGTTTAATACATATGTATTATGTTAAATTCACCACTGAGTGTATACTCACCGTATCGGTGTTCTAATTCATAGGTTGTAAATAATAAAGCTGTCCAACCTCAGTACTTACAATGTAGGTAATGAGCCTCTGAGGGTATATTCTCCGTGTCTTTTTGTATATGTATAGGAGTAAGGCACTTATGTATAGGGATTTTGGGCCCAGGATATTAAACTAGTTACACATGTATTTTGATATACCATAGTTTGTATTTAATATACTAAAGTTGTAAGCTGAATGTTTGAATGTATGTATACATATGTGTGCTTGGCTTAAGTCTGAACCTAATATGGGTCTGAGACCCTATGTTTTTGTGTGATAAGATTGGCTGATTGATTGTAGGACTAGATGGATCTAGAAGATGGATAGCGGGTTGGCAATTGATTAGAAGTACTTTTGAACAAGTTGAAAATTTTAGCTTTTCACTCGAGTAGCCGTTATGCTGCTCCAAATTTCTGTAAATTGAATTACTGTCTTGTAAAATGGTTTTATCAGTTAATTACAATCCATATAAGAGTAACACAGGTTAATAACAGAAAAAAATAGGAATGCAATGCCGAGATATACGGGGCTAAGTGTTAAGTGAATGACAGCTGAGGTAGTAATAGTATGGGTGACCTACGAGAAGTAGCATTTCCTATTTGGTTCCTTCAAGGTTCAACTAGGTGGTGTTACAACTACATTATTATTATTATGTGTAGCTAGTGAATACTACTTAGTTATTAATAATGTAATCAAAGTATTGCTAAGATATTCATTATTAATTTTATGTTATTGCTAACAATATAACAATTAGATTAAAGTTCATGTTTGAATAATAATGCAATTAAACAATTAAAGTAAAAATAAGATAAAAATATAATTAAAGAGAACTCAAAAATGATAATCAAATAATGAAATACATTGAAATACTAATACCTAAAAACAAATACTAAATAAATAAACATAAAATAGATAATAATACTAGAAAATATAAATAATATTAATACAAAAATAAGAATATAAAAAATAAAATTGCGGAAAGAAGAGAGAAAAATTACAAATTTAGGACACTGCCCAACCCACCTCTAGAAAACAAGAAAAAAAATCTTACACAGTAAAGGAATTATAACGGTTATAAATAATACCAAATAGTGAAACTGTAATGCCTCAAAAGTTTTAGAGCTCAAGTCAAGCAATGGGACTTGAAGAATTTATTTTAAGTCTATAGAAGGTGGGATTAGAAGTTTATTTAGGAGTTAAAGATAGGCTAAAATGGAATTTATAGAATAGAAATTGGTAACGTGGAAAAATAAAGAATCAGATGAGAGAATTATCAAGTAATTTAAGGAAATCAAGGGGGAGCACCTTATTCACCGAAAGGACATTAAATACTCTCTATAAGCAATAGAATTTTTAAGACCAATTCTATTCCAATTTATAAAAATGTTTGCCCCAAAAAGCTTCAAGTGATGTAATTCCCTTCTCAAAAACCACTAGAGATAAATAAAAATACTTAATCATCAATTATTTCTCATCTCTATGGCTCTACTACATATGGAGTCAAACCAAATGGACAGTTAGAAACAGTGGGTTATCTTAGGGAGAGTTGAGTAGAATCCACAAAAATGAAAAAAAAAAGAGAAAAAGAAAAGAAAGGAAGATTAGATAACTTCTACCAATTAGAGAAAAGCATGTTAGTTCTCTCTTTTGCTTATTTTTTTGTTGTCATAGAGGAGATGGATGAAGAGGTTTTGCTATTAGAAAAAAAAGGATTTGTTGTTGTTTTTGTCATAGCTTCTACTGCATGAAGAATATAAAACTAAAGTGGAATGGAAATAATATTTTTGTTTTAAAAAAAAGAGTTACTTAAAGATTATAATTAAAGCTTGAAGTGGAATTTGGAGAAAAGTAATCAAAGGAAAAGCTACGATTGAATTTGTAGCACTAGACTATAAGGAATGCTAATAGCTACGATAGTCACAGTTTTTTAAATTTTTATTTTAATTTTGTATGATCTTTATTACACTTTAATTCTTTGGTTTTAAGTAATGAGAACCTAGCTTGAGTATGAGGAAATTAGGGTGTGAAGTTAAGAAGGAATGACCGAATTGTATCAGGTGGTAGCTGTAGTTACTACTATTTGTAAAATCTATAGATTTGGCTTTTAATTTTGTGATACTATTATGGCTAATGATACAAAGCTTGATATGAAAGAAAGTACATGTAAGATTTAAGACTTGACACATATGTGCATGATGATGATACTTGTTAAAAATGCATGAAGTACATGAAAAAGAGTATTATAAAGCATGATTGATAAAGAAAAACTTGATAGTCACCATATAGTCATTTGTTCGCCAATTGATGTGAAAAATATACATAAACTATGTTAACTATGTGAACTAAATTGACTATAGTGATAGCCTATATAATTAGACTACTTAGTCTAGATAGGTTGGCCAATCAACTAGGGATAGATAATAGTTGCTAAGGTACTTTGATACCTCTTTATGACCTTTAGGTCCTTAACTTATGGTCTTCGGGTCCAGATTATGACCTTTAAGTCCAGTATGGCCTCTATGGCCTAGTATGACCCCCGATATCCTATTATCTAGTATCAGAATGTTGTCTTTTAAATATGGGCAAAGTAATAAGAAATGTATGATTTAAAGTGAAAGTGAGATATTAATAAAGAACATAATAAGACATGATAGTTTGTATAATTTTAAAAAAGTATACTTGCATGAATATTGACACGATGTATAGTTAACTTTTTTTGACATACCATTATATGATCACAATATGAGCTAGTAAAAATCAAAGAAATATAAGTGTAAGGCATGCATGTGTAGAATTTATAAATCTATATGAATGTGTTATAACAATGAGAAGCTACCTATAACTGCTTAAAAATAGGTGTATATATAAAATGTAAAACACAAAAAAACACTAGATATGAATGCTTGTGCTTATGATATAATATGGTAAGCGAAGAATAATCATAGGTATAAATTATATGATGAGATGATGAATTCTGACAT
>CANXYI010625827.1:0-17444 GCA_948208565.1 Hura crepitans
ACCATTTGGATACCTCATAAATAAGCAGCTGTTAAACTTAGCCTTAAACTTATATGACATTATTCTCTTCACATATGTAAGGCATCCCTATACCTTGATATGTGAAAGAATAGGTTTCTTGTTATACCATATCTCATATACTATAACATCAACTAAATTTGATGAAACTCTATTGAAAATATAAATAATAATTTCTTATATATACCCCTAAAAGGACTTACATAAGTTTCTAAGACACATCATAGATCGAACCATATCTACTAGAGTTTGATTTCTCCTTTTAGATATACCATGATGCTGAGGTATATATGGAGGAGTCCATTGATAAAATATACCATTGGCTCTTAGATAACCCTAGAATTCTTTACTTAAGTATTCACTAACTCAATTTGATAAAAGAGTTTTAATACTCTTTCTATGTTATTTCTCAACCTCATTTCTGAATTCTTTAAACTTTTCAAAGGCTTTAGACTTGTACTTCATCAAGTACAAATACCTATATTTTGACGGATCATTAATAAAGGTAATAAAGTATAAAAACCTTTATGCGTATGTATTGTCATTAGACCACATACATATGTATGTATGAGATCCAATAACTCACTTTCTCGCTCACCACCCCTTTCTAGAAAATGGTTATTTTGTCATCTTACCTAATAAATAAGACTTATATTGTGACACCCCTTACTTGATCTAGTCACTAATCGATTAACAAACATGACTAAAGAGTGCACACATAGCATACTATCTGATCTTAACACATTCAATGTCATTTTAGACATCTATTCTTAGTTGTTTAACACATAAAAATATGAGCTTTCAAAAACTTTTTAAAATTGAGTTACATATTAAAAAATTAGGAATCCTGATGTGAAAATTTTGATAGCTTAATGGCTGTACTAGGCACTATCCTAAAATTTTGAATAGTAACCTATAATCAAGAAAAACACTTGTAAAATATTTCATATTCATTTCCGAATCTCTTTGATCCTTTTGATCACTCTAAACCATCATCAACATCAATATAGTCTCAACCTCAGGAAGAGACAACAATCAAGCATAAAATAATTTAAAATGTTTAAAATACAGTTACAGAACCATATACAAGTTACAATTACACATGCTATTGTTTAGGCCCAAGAATAATTATATCCAACGAAAGAGTGCACTTTCTATTTCCTATAGATTTCATAATTTAATTATAAATAGCAAAATATACCAAAATAATGGTCTTCTCTTACTTGTTTGGATATCTTAAAGCTTGGGCTTAAACATTTTCCTTACCTATGCATCACAAATTAAAATAATGCGCTAAGCAAATTACTTAGTGGTGTAATCGAAATAACTTTTGCAATATTCCATAAATACATATCTATTTCCAATTATACATGTATGAACTAATTTTACTTATAATAAACATATATCATTCATCTCATGTACATACATCATCTAGAATAATGGAATTAACATGTACATGGGCACCTTGATGTATAATATGCTACATGTCATTAGTATATGTTATTCATAGTCTTATATAATATAAATAATGCACTATCAATGTCATTTATCATTCACATAGCATAAATTGTGTAGTATGTGTAAAAGACCGTTAATTCTCTTTTTATGTTGATAAATTTATTTTTATGAAGCCCATATTCTTAAGGACATAATTCTTATGGATATTGGGAACATCATATGCAATAGTCCATACTATGGACCTGAATGGATGTTGCACTGATGTAGATTTATAGTGATCCTTATTGGACCTAAATGACAACTATACCCATATAGACACATGCAATGGCCCCATGGGACCTAGACAGTGACTGCACCTATATAGAAACTAAAGATCATAAAATATAGGTTTTTGGCTCAGACTAAAAGTGGTCGTATAAACCAACATTAAGCACCGAAGTGCCCTAGCATATACTATCTATCCCTAGTTCACCGATCAACATATCCATATCTACATTATTACTTTTATAGGCTATTATCATGTATTATTAATTTCACCATCATATTAAAGTTTAAATAACTCATTTCAACCTTGGCATCATCACACTTTGGTTAAACCAAAATTATTGTGTTACTTCTCATATTTTAGTGATTTAGCACAACTTCACTTGCATTAATCGCACATATATGGTATACATTCTCATTGTATGCTACATATTCATTTTTAACATCCAATAACTCATTTTATGCTTATGCTTACATATCACAAATTTCATGTTCACTTCAAAGCTTATTCATGCATTGAAAGTTAATAAGCCATTCAGCCACTTCACATGCACCTACACTTAAGCATTTATGATATGATTTCATGACATGCCATATTCACTTCCATCTAGGAGCATTCATACTCACAATTACTCACCCCATTCATTAAAGGCATACCAAGCATTAATTTCTACTTTTATCTCATATTATGCTAAGTTTCACCTATATGTCACCTTATTTTGTCATGGATGCACAAAGTTTAGCATTTAACTATAATGATACAAAATTACATATAAACATACATTTATAATACATTCACACACCTATTCTCACATACATACATACATGATTCTTTATGATCCCTCTCATGCTTATTTTTGTATAATAACATTCATAAGCATCCAATTATGCTTAATCACATACATTAATTTGCATATACCCATAGGCATAGTCCAATGACCATTTACCCATAGCCTATAAACACACATTACATGTTATGATTCCTTCCTAACTTATCATATCACATGAACAAGAATGACAAAACAACAACTTATAGTAATACATGCTTATATACATACATATCATAGTATAACACACACACACATACCTCATAGCCATTTGGCCATCATGCTCAAACACTCACTTGCACATTTCTTCCATCATTTTATATACATATATATTGCACCTTACCATAAAGTCATAATGTGCATGTCAATTTATCATATACATATGCATTTCCTTAATTACCTACACTTATATGTATATATACATTATGTATAAGTTAGGGCATGCATTAATTGCACAAATTAGATCAATTACACATACCTAAGTCTATCTAAAATACACCACAAATCTCATCTAAGCCTTTGCTTTCCCCTTATAAGCTTATGTAAGTCATTGCTTTCCCCTTATCATGAGCCTCTTTTTCATTTAGTAATTGCTTATTATAGATTGGATTTATAAATTTTTTTATAAATTCAATCTTCCATCAAAAATTATAAATGACCATATTAAATAACTTTAGGGCACTCCTAGATTATTGAAAAAATATTTGGTTTCAAAAATTCTTCCCCAACTAAAAAAGTGCCACTATTCACCCAACTTGAATTTAGGAAAATTCCTTTGTTTTCCTTTAAGTACTCCATTTAATTTCACATCTAAAGACCATGGGGACTCTAAATTTTTCTTTAGATGAGAGAAATAGGGGCTTTATGGAGTTAAAGTGGCCAAAAATGGAGTAAAACTACTACTTGTGGCTGATGGCAAATGAAGAGAGGAAGTGAGGGAGAGTTTTATTTTCTTTGACCAAAAATAGAAAAAATTTGACTATTTAAAGTTTCCTGAAAAAAATTCAATTTAAATTCCATTTCTCCCAATTTTTGGCCCTTCTTTCTAACTCCTATTAATCTTATTTAATCATTAAAAATTAAATTAATTAAGACCCCATAACACTCTAAAAACTAGAGCTCAAAAAATGAAAGGAACTTAATTAAAATGCCATTTTTAAGTTACATGATGTATAAATAAAATACTTCTCGACCTCTAAAAATTCCAATTTTAGTGCCATTAGGCTAATTAGAATTTTTGAATACCGAGTCATATAATTCCTAGAATTTTTTGAGCAACTTTTAAAATATTTTATAGTTCAGCTTTACCTTCTTCACTATTTATAAGACATTACCATAAAAGCTTTCTAAGCATTTTTAACAAAACAAATGACTTTTAATCCATCTAAACATTGCCTAAAATTATTTAATGACTAGTACTTTCACTTGGGCCATTTATTGCATCTCGAGTTCGGGAGCACTATTCATCTCAGGAAAAAATATTCATAAATAACAAGATTTTTGGGTCATTACAGCAATGGTGATGGCATTAGTATAAGGGTGAAAATGGTGAGATTTTAATCCCCTTTTTTATATAATAAGGCTATTTATATAAATGAGGTGGATGGGTAACACTTCTTTAATCTATAGGTCCATATTAATTCTAACTTTTTCTCCCTTAAGAATTATTTCTTGCATTTTGATGTGCCAATTAAATTTTCCCTTACTACAATTAATTATGAAAATCTGTAATTTACATCAACCAAGAAAACATTAATTAAAAAATGAGGAAAACTATTTGAATTAAACACTTTAATTTCATTAAATTACTTCTTAAAAATAGAAAATTCCAATTCCACAACAATTAGCTTAGCTAGAACACTCATCCCTCGGGTCACATTCTGGGATTTTTTAGAGCACAAACAAGATGTTTTTTCATTTAGCTTAAATTAACTGCAATTTTTAGTACACTATCGTAAAAACATTAATTACATGTTAAACCCCTCAAGGGACCTTGTTTTTACTCCAAACTTCACCAAAAATTATCTTATAATATTCTTTTTCATTTTATCTGGTTAGTTCACCCAGATCTTAGGAAGCACTATTTACGGTCTAATGGCAATGTTTATTGAGACCATTTCTCGAACCTTGTCCTTTTCATACTTTCATGATTCTCTTATACTATATTCATGTTTTTCATCCATTTTCATATGTTCCACTCACTTCTAGACCTTAAATCACACTTTTTCAATTTTTCTCATAACAAATTTGAGAAATTACTATTTAGCCTTTCTATCATTTTTCACTTCACTATTCACACCAGCCGACTTTACTCGATTAATACATTCATTTCACTCCCCACTTTTTCTTATAATTTTAATTTTATCCTTAAGAAAGAACGAATTAAAGATATGGGTGTGACATTATACTTGCTTTTGTGACTACCTTTGAGTAACTTTATAGCCTTTCAGTCTCTTGCCTACCTCTGAAGCTTAGGTTGCTTGGCCTTGAGTTAAAGATCTTTTCTTCTAGAAACTTTCCCTCCTTTCTTTCAGTATGTCCTCTATTATATAAGCTACCAGCACTATGGAATTGAATTCTTTGATTTTTGTCACTACCACCTATAATTTAATGTCATTATTAAGACACTTATCAAATCTTTTAAACCTATCAACTTTAGTTGGTACAATTTCCTCTGCATACTGGATAATATTTGCAAATTCTTTTTCATATTAAGAGATAAATCGGTGCTCCTACTTCAAATCTAGAAATTCCCATATTTTTTCTCTAAGTAATTCTCTATATTATATTTTTTCTTAAACTTTTCTAGAAAGAATTCTCAATTCAATTGTATCAAAGCATTTCATTCTAAAAGTGTCCACACCATCTGAATGATTTCACCTATTGTAGGGCTATGGTAATGATTACATTCTTCTCTGATATCCTAATTGCTGCAAAATTTTGATGTTTCTCTCTAGCCAATACTCAGATGCAATTGTGTCATCAAGTTCTACACCTTTGAAATCATTATCAATAATCTTCTTAAGCCATTCAAAGTACATCTTCTAAAAGGCTTACAATTGCAGAGGTTGTTGCACCGACAGTGGAGGTAAAGCTAAGCAATAGCATAGACAAGTAAATCTACCATCTGTATTAGTAATATTGGCTGCAGTTATTTTGATTGTGCAATATCACTAGGAAATAGGGTTTGCATAGTAACTAGTTCATTAATTGAATTTAAGGCATGGCTCTCCACCTTTTCCCCACTACATAATGGTGTTAATTCTAACATCTTTAAGCTATTTCAAAAGAACAGTGATCAGCCTCTAACAGTGCAATTTTACATAATACAAGATATTAGTCCAATGGCACTCATATGTGATCCTACATACTGAGGAATGCCTAAACTTGCTCTAATACAACCAAATGTGAAACCCTTTAATTGATGTGATGGTCAAACCTAGATAAAGAATAACACACAACCATATCTAATTCATTTGTTAATGTTCTCATCCATAATTTTCTTAGTTATCAACTTCCTATTTAAAAGATAGTTAGATCCTTATCTTTTGTTATGTAATCATTACTGCCAATTAAAAACATAATTTATGTTGTTGGGACTTTCATGTCGAAAATCCAAAAACATAGTAGCTCTCCAAAGACTACCAAAATAGTAACCTATTGAAAAATACACTTCTACATATGCACATTCAATAATCCCCAACTTTGGATCCTTCTAATCCTCTCAACATAGTCAACTAATCTAGGTATAATCAAGTAACAATATAAATTAAAAACACATCATTTTTTCCATAACACTATTATACTTACATATATATTTGCATTATATACACATAAAATAATTAATTTACAAAAATTGTTGCAAAATTAGTTTAGGCCTTACACCTTACTTAAATATAAGTGCCATTTATACTAATATACATTACAAAATGAGATATAAAAAATATACCAAAAAAGAAAGTCTTGATCATTACACTACGATGTTAAGGCTGAACTACAACTGATTCTCTCTTACCTATGGAAAAAAAACATAATTTGATAAGTATAATACTTAGTGGTGTATTCAATGAAATAAATATTAAATAAAAAAAATAAACGTGTTTATATGTCAAGCCATAAATACATGTCATGCAAACTATAATATAAATGCATGCAAATATTTTTAAGTCTTGCTCATATAGTTTACCTTTTCCTCAATTGTCATATTATTAATGTATCTTTATACATATCACATCAGTCTCATTATTCATCAATTAGATAATATTTGTGAGACATAAAGTTTAATACTAGATATCAGCATCTTGACTATATAGGTCAGCTAAGTGTGTAGTGGTCCACATTTTGGACTTTACTATAGCTGCACTAGTATAAAAAATTATGTAGTAGCCCTCCATGACATTATTACTACTGTACTAGCATAACACATGTGATGTGGCTCTATAGAACCTTACTACTATTGCATTAACATAGCATGAAGATATAAACAAGTGTAGTGGCCTCACTGGATCATACAGCTATTACACCAACATAATATGTACACATTCATGTATAATGGCCCTACCAAATCATGTTGCTGTTACCCTAGCATAATGTGACACCGTGTTACCCTAGCAGTTACTTAACTCTCTAGTTGACCAGTTATTCACATCCCTTCTTTTTTTAGGCCAGTTAAACTAAAAGAAAACTAAAGACTCAACCTAAATCTCACCTCTCAAATCCATAAAGGTGAGAAGAAAATTAGAGGAATCTTAAACCATTCTTATTTAATTAGCATAGAAAGAGTAAGTTAGACACCACAAGGTAGGAGTTGCCACCTAACCAGAGTTGAGAAATACCTTGTAAGGCAAAACCCGGAGTGGCTCAGAATCCTACTCTTATTTATACCTCAATTTATTATGAAATTTCAATTTAAATTTGTAATTTTACCTCTTTTTCTCAACTATGTTTCAAAATTAAAATGAAGCATCCAATCACATAAAGAAATAATAAAATATAGATATTTATGGAAACAAAGGAAATTAGAGAATATCATACATGAAATTGAGTAATTGATTTTCTTTGAGAACTTTAGTTCTCACATGCTAATTTTATAAAAAAAAAAGTTTTATTCTTGTGACTTTTATTATGTAAAAATCAAAACCCATTTTATTAGGAAAATATTAAGTGATTAGGTATTATTTTTATAATGTGTAAAAGTCGCTTTCTACTTATTACAACATTTATGAAAAAAAATACAAGGAAATAATCAAAATGAAATGAAATTACATGGCAATTGCCTAAAATACATTTAAACTAAAAGGGAATAAAAATTACATAGAAATTACCTAAAATATTTTTTAACCAAATAGAAATAAAAATTACATAGAAATTACCTAAAATACATTTTAATAATACAATAATTAAGAAATAAATATTTAATAACAAATGAAATAATTAAAAGGCAAAGCGAAAAAATAAAGAATAAAAATAATAAGAAATAAAAAATTACTTCATAGGTTTTTTGATAAAAGGGCAAAAAGGAAGGTCAAATAAACTCCCAAAAGATTAAACAACTCGCACAGTAACAAAACACAATATTAGTATGAATAATGGAATAAAAAGATGAATAGAATGATAATAAAAATAAAAAATAATATAAATAAATAAAATAACACAACATTAATAAAATATAGGTAATAAGTTATCACATGAAATTGGTACATGGATATTAGAAATAAAATAATGTCACTCACCCTCTTAGATATCAAATGGATGAAAAAGTGAAAGAAAAGGAAATAAAGAAGAAGAAAATTTGGTTGACCCATAATGTATATTTGCATTTAAGAATGATCTTTAATCAACCTATGACAACAAAAGCAAATAACTAAGAGACAAAAAAAGGCAAATGACTTTGGAAAAAACACCTTTTAAAATAAGAAAAATAGTGTTTAGAAAGTGTTTTTCATTTTTAGGTACACACTTACCAAGAAAAGTTGACCCTTTGGATAGACACAAGGTTTGCCTTTTCCTTTAGGTGGATCGAGGATAAAAATGGACATTTTGTGGTAGAGAAAAATGACTATTTTACTACAAATAGCCATTTGCCTAAATGGGAGTCCTACAGGAATTCTGCCTCTTTGGCAAAATAACTCTATTTTGTGTAGGTAAAATGGCCATTTTAGGTTTGCCCTCTAAAATGGCTACTTTTAGGAGAACACAAAATAATCATCTTAGGGGTAAAACTTCCCTAATGGCCCAAAGCTTTTATGTGACATGCCTTACTCAATTTGGTTGTTGAGCTCGATTAAGGCATGCGCACACAAATGTGTTATCCGAACTCAACCATCTATTATACCTTAACCATGTATTAAAAATATCTTTTATAAATATTTATCTTATGAAATTATGGATTATGAAAAACTTTTCAAAAACATTGTCACAATTTACATTTGAGAATCCTCGTCTCAAAAATTCAGCAGCACAACGGCTATAATGGGATACTATACCAAAAAATAATGGTAACCTGCATCTCAAAACAACACTTCTATAATCATTTTCAATCATTTTGCTAAGTTCTATAATCCTTTAATCACTTTAATAGCACACAACAACACAAACATTTCAATCTCAACCTAAGGAAGAGATATCATAGAACACAAGCAATTTAAATAAAGTTTAGAACACTTTACAGACCATAAAATCCAAAAATATTACATTTATACCGTTTAGGCCTATTTTCCCTTAAAACATCATGTGAGTTCTTAACCTTATACATCACATAATTCTATATATAAAAACTAAAATTATAACAAAAGAAGTAGCCTTCTCTCAATAATGTTAAATTCCTGAGGCTTGTACTCAAACTCTCTTTAGCTATATATCACAAAATAAATAATGTGCTAATCAATAGTTTATGGTGTAATCGAGCTAACTTGTGCATTTATGCCATTACATTAACATAATAAATGTATATGAATATGATCATTACTAAAATTACATTATATACCACATCAGTGATAGCATGTATTATGACATTAACATAACATAAATCGTTCACTTAACTCATCGTAGGTCATGCATTATACATATATCCATTACTCAACCATATAATTATGTATTATGTGATTAATTTCCATTAACTTACTTTATTATGCCCATTTTATAGTAACACAAATGTCATATGGATAATGGGATCATGATGTGTAATGGCCCTTATTATGGACCTTATAGTGGCTACACCATCATATGTGTGTAGTGGCCCTCATTATAGGCCTTACGGCTACTACACTAGTATAGGATATGTGTAGTGGTGCAACTGGACCTTAGTGGCAGCTACACCCCCATAGATCTAAAGATAAAAAAGATAAGCCTGAAGGTCAAACATTTATTGGTCCCTTGGACCAAACAAAATAAGGCATTAAGGTACCCTAGCAACTGCTATAAAACTCCATAGTTGATTGGTCAACCAATCTATACTACGATATTTCTTATATGGACTATTAACAATGTACTTTTTGTTAGACTGCATTAATTTAAGCTTAACATAGCTTTTAATTACCTTGGTTTAGCTAACAAATGGCTAAATCTGGAAATTACATCATAAGCCCTATATTAGCAATCAATCATATTATATAATGCAATTAACCACACTTTGAGAACATATATCAGCACACATATTTATAATATTGCATTTCCTCTTATGAGCATCATTTATTTCCTTATGTCATATTATCTATATATATTCATTCCATTATAGCATAAGCTCCTTCAAGATGCATTATGCAAAATTCTCATCATAAAATGCATCATGGCATTACTAATAGTGTAATACGTCAAATAGCCATATAATATAGTTCAAACATATTATGGCCATATTACATGATCTTTCACCCATATCAATGCACAAATTCTTAATAGGCCTCTTAAACATTTTACATTATGATTTCACTATATACATACCCAATTTGTTGAAAATGTGGCATACATTCTCCAATTCATGCATTAAGTAAACCTTATATACATATCTATACATGTAGGCATTTAACCAACCTATAACATGTACATATTATCAAGACTTGGCATTTACCTACAATGTCATTAAATCATAGCATCATGAACATACTTATACTTGCATTCATCACAGCATGCATCATATGGCTTATACTCATGTGTATTATCCTCATATATCTATTCATAGTCATAATGCCTCAAATAATCAACAAACACCATAAATTATACATCAAGGGTCATTCAGCCACCAAGCCTCATGCTTTATCAGCCATCATGCATTTATCATACATGGTTCATTTTACACCTAATCATGCTTACTAAACTATACATGAGCATAAAACATCTCTAACAAGCATTATCAAGTCATAAATACACATGCATGCAAATACATGTATTTGGCTATTCATCTATCTATAAAGCATCTATTCATTTCCATACCATTATTTACTTGATGTACATCCAACATCTCAGACAACATGTGTTTTGAGTATGGCTATACATAATTCATCCATTACTTATATCTATATATACTAACATAATGTACATTCTCTATGTACATCAAATAATTTATACATCCATACACATATTTTCCATTTCAACTACATCGAAGGTCATCTCCTATAATAATTAACATGATTAAATCCATTAACACAATAAATTTGGCATTTTCTATATGATTACCCATTTTTACATCATAATAGACATTTTTACATTATAACCACATTATGACTTCTATATGATTTTCATACATTCAAAACATCCTAAATACATCATAATACACCTCATTTACCATTTAACACATTCAATGCCATTAATCCACATAAATGAGCATTTTACACATAATTTCTCAAATAGAGATATTATGTAAAATAAGGCAATTTATTAATCAAGCATAATTGAACTCAATTACACATATGAAGAGGATCACAATACACTTCTAAAGACTACTTATGCCTTGGCTTTCCTTTAATCTCAAGATTTATCAATTTTCTCAACTGCCTATAATAGATTCAATACGAAAAAATTCATAAAAAAATTACACGAGCATTAAAAATGAAAACCAACCACATGTAATAACTCTTGGGCTCTCAAGGAACATAGGAGAAATATCAGTATTAAAAAAACTCACCTGAAAAAAATGCATGTTACTATTTATCAAGGCTAAAAGCCAAGCTTTTTCTTCAATTTTTTTGCAAATCTTGAGGTAGACATGGCATTTAGAGGTTATGGAGGCATGGAATTAGGTCTTGGATAGAACAAATTTTGCTTTAAATTATGGATGAAAGAAAAAAAAATTGCAGCTTCTCTCTTTGGGGTGTTGGTTGCCAAAAAATTTGTAAGACAATGACACTATTCATCCTTTGACCCATTTTGACACCATTTACACCTTTTTTTTTAGTTTTTATTGCCTTGTTTTAAGCAACCAAAAATGCCATAATTATCCATAAATCAAACCTCAAAAGGCTCTAAAAATTTGTGATATAAAAGCACAAAATATTAATTAAAAAATTATTTTTAAGGCTACCCGATTTTAGTAAAAATACTTCCCAAATACTAAAAATTCCAATTCCATTGCTTATAGACTAATTAGAATTTTTAAGCATAAGGTTGTACTAATACTGGAATTTTTAGAGCAACTTTTGAATATTTTATAGTTCAGCTAAAACTAGGTCACAATTCATGTGACATTATAGTAAAATTTAAATATCATTTTTGAACACCTAAATGACCTCATTTTCAATTCAAATTTCACCCAAAATTATGTTATAATTAATACTTCCATTCAGTAGAACTAGTGCTCCTAGCCTTGAGAAAACACTATTCACTTCCTGTGAATTACTATTTATAACACCAAGATTTTTTGAGCGTTACATTTTAAAATAAAAAATTTTTAATTTTAAAGCATTTTTTTCCCAATACTCCATACTGCAGTGGGCTTTGTCCCTTACACCCCTCTTTGCAACATTATTGGCCATCAGCCTTAAGTTGTTTTCTTAGAATTTTTCTTGCACCATAAGCCTTTCAAGTCGATTAAGAGTTGATGCTCAAAAGTTAGCCGTGATATTAAAACTTTTAAAGAGCTATTCAAATTAGATATTACGCATTCCTATTTATCAAAACTTTTATCCTTTTTTCATCTTTATGCAAATCAAACATAGGAGCACCAAAAACCTAGTGTCTACAGTAGCCCTTAACTTTAGGGAGGCGATAACAGAGTGTGCAAGGTGACCCAAAGTTCATAAAGAAAAGGAAAGAGACACATACCTTATAGGGCGACCCTACTGGTATGCTTTAGATAGTGTTAAAGACATTACATCTGTTGCTAGTTATCTTCGAATAGTGCTAAAGACATCGCATCTACTATTGGTTATCTTTAAATAGTGCTGAAGACATCGCATATGTTATTTGCTATCTTAGATAGTGCTAAAGAAATTGCATCAAAAGTTGATATGATTCAGGTAGTGTTAGAGATATTACACCTAAAGCTGGTTATCATTAGAAAGTGCTATAGACATTACACCAAAAATTGATATGATTCAGGCAGTGCTAGATACATTACACCTAAAGATGGTTTATTTCGATAGTACTAAAGACATTGCATCTAAAGTTGATATGATTCAAGTAGTGCAAGAGACATTACACCTGATATTGTTTTTTCAAATAGTGCTAGACATGTTACATCAGAAGTTACTGTGATTTAGGCATTATTAGAGAAATTACAATCGAAATTGGTTTTTCAGATAGTGCTAGAGATGTTTTATCTAAATTTATTGTGATTCAGGTAGTGTTATAAACATTACATTAGAAGCTATTTTTTAGACAGTGCTAGAGGTATTACATCTAATGTTGTTGTGATTTAAGCAGTGCTAGAGACATTAGACTCAAAGTTAGTTTTCTTTAGATGGCTATAGAGATGTTATACCTAAAGTTGTTGTGATTTAGGTAGTGCTAAAGACATTACACCCACTATGGGTTTACTTTAGATAGTGCTAGAGACATTGCATCTAAAAATTGATGAATTTCTAGCCTTTTGATTTTAACTTCAATTTTTAATTGTCTCACCCTCCTTGACCCATGCAACAAAGCAAATGGCAAGTAGGCTTCTATTAGCTTGACATTTATGATGTTGCACATTGAATACCATAATGCTTTTATAAGGTTGGTATTATTGCATTTTTATGATCTTGTAAGCTTATGAAAGCTTATAGCTTGCCACTTGCTATTTGATTAAGAAATCATTATGAATCAGTCATTCAACTGCATAAAGGGTACCCCCTAAAAAATAGAGTTGAAACATTTTAGTTACAGTATTTTAATTGTAACTTTGAAGCATGTTGTGTGTGAGTGCTCTTCACTTTTTTCTTTTTTTCTCTTCATGTCTTTGCATTCTTTTTATCTACTCATTGATTTTTAGTCATTGATGCCTATTTCAATTATTCCATATTTTATTATTATTATTATATTTCACATCATTTTATTTTCTATTATTTATTTTATCATATTATTATTATATTTTATTCATTTATTTATTTATTTTTATTTAGGGCCAAAAGTGACAAACACAATAGAGATGGTAAAAATAAAACATAGTAATTTTCAAAATCTTTAATGTTTTGAGTACAATGATTGGAGTCCTAAACTAATATGTGTAAAATATAGAAAAGAGAAGAAAATGAGAAAAAAGAAGTAAAGGGGGAGGTCTCAAATGAATCAACTTTGGTGGTTAGCTCATGATATTTATCCTTGATCCTCACACCTAGATCAGTCTGCACTACATGGAGTGCCTTTAATATATGTGCCTCCATACCCTAAAGCATGACCTCAAATTATGCAATTGATGTCTTTAAAGGAGGTGATAAGCATAGCCAAGCCTCATACATCAGTTATCACTATTGCCTAGGTGGACAGATAGGACCCAGGTTCTCATCAAGTAGCTAGTTAAGATCAAGTACAAACTAGGCCTTTTTCTTGTCTAGGCCTTTAAGCTGCGTATCATCATGGTATGCTAGATCCTCTAATGTGAGAAATCTATATCTAACTAAGCATGTGTGGTTGAATGCCATGATCCTAATCACAAAGCGGCTCTCTTAATTAACTAAAACTGCTGCTAACGAGGAGTGCCTATATGCACTAGATTAATCCCTAACATTGCTAGGACAACATTGATAAGATCGCCAACCATAATCTCTTTAACAAGAAACCAACCGATGTGGTAAAGATGCTCTAGTATTTAAGGTGCTAAGTTGAAATGGACACTGTGCTCCATCGCCTAGAGACCATAGAGCTCTACTCAATTTACCTAATAGGTGTTGCCACTGTGCCTCAAGTATGACAAGGTAGAGACTTGACATAGAAAGTGGTGAAGTAGGTCTCAAATATTGTAGGCCTTAGTTTAGCTAGCCTAATAAAAAGTGCTAGCCTAACTAGTGGTGGCCCAGTGATTGTCAAGCCGCTTAGGGATCTCCATCATGCAACTAGTAGGTAGGCAAAGGATGTTAAAAATTGGCTATAAAGAGAGTTGATAGTACATGAATAGTACACTAAACTATATGGCAGTCTAATCTATGGGGTATACCTTGTGATATTATGGAGTGCTAAGAAATTTAAGGGTGACCTTGGGATATGTGATAAGGCACTGGGAATAAAAATCACACCAGCCCACTTGTACAAGATGTTGGTTAACCATGGGGAGTGCCCCTAACTCTTGTAGTGTTCTAATGCATAAGTATTAGGTCCTAATAAATATCACTAAGGAAGGCATTGAGATTTCTCTTCCTCCTTAACATCTAACCATCTTAGGACGGCTACATATGTTGGGATAGGTTGGTATTGAATGTGACTTTGTTGTCATTATGGAGGAATTTTTTGGATAAAGCAAGAGATAAAAGAAAAAGGGGAAGTCTTAAGGTTAAATAGTAGTTATGAAAAATGATTAAAAGAAAGAAAAATTGCAATTTATACAGCTCATGTCAAAATGAACATTTTGTGGGCCAAATGGCTATTTCCCTAAATAATGAAATGGCCATTTTATCTTTCATTAAAATGGCCACTTTGGCTTAATGGCAAATGGCCATTTTAACCAAAATGGCAATGGGAAATGTCTGTTTTGACCAAAACGATAATTTTGCCTAAGTACATAAATACTGTTTTGGGCTCTTGGCCTATAAAAAACATTAATGTATGTATAGATCCTCATGCCATTTATATTTTTTTCCTCCTTTCTGCTTTAATGGGTGACAAATTTCTCTAGAAGCTTCACAAATATCATGACCTTCCTTCTACTTTTGCAAATTCTACTTTGGCTCTTTTTTTTATTTGAAATTTCTTTATTGGGTTTAACTTGATTTGCCTTTTTTGGAAGTTGCAACCCACTTTTGTGACCCACATTTCCATGTTTTTTTGATTCTCTCATCAAGAACTATGTCCCTTAGTTGAAGAGTTTGCTATGATTCTAGAGGTGTCCTATTCATCCGGTACATAACTTTGTTGTCCCAATTGTGTTCCCCACTACCCTATAATGTGGTTGATACACTTAGGATACTATTTTCATTCATTGCTAGATTGGTTTAAGAAGTGGATAGATTTTTGTAAGTTCCCTATTGGCTTATGCTAATGATTACATAGATATCCCATCCATACATTTAGATGAATACTTATTTATTTTCTTTGCCAAATATCTTATAGTTACTTCTAAAGACCATTTTGGAGATTATCAAATATTTGATGTGATAAATTACATGACTAATGACTTGAACCCTTTCTTTCTTATCCTTGTTGAAACCGTTGTGGGACTAGATGTAGTTCAATCTACTAAAGCCAGTTTCTTTTATGGGAGTCCATTTTTACTTTAGTTTTTTTAGAATAAATAACCGCTTATGGGTTTTTACCCTATTCTCTAGTCTGCCTTTTACTTAGGAAGCCCTTTCAATTTCCATTCATAACACAATTTTTAAGGATAGACTGTCGTTCATTGGTTTTCACGCTACCCTCATCTTGCCTTTTATTAAGAAGCCTTTTTAGATTTTCATTCCTAACAACTTTTTTTAGATATAGTCATAAGAGAAGCTTTACTTCTTGGATGATCCTCCATCTTGATTCCTTGGTTCATATAGCCTCAACCATGTATTGCCCCATGGCATCATTTATTGCTTTTTAGATGTGGAGCAATAGGTTTTTTGGATGTGTGCCACCGCTGATTATAGCATAAATTTGATGAGCCCATGGATTCCTTTAAAGTATGTGTGATAGAGCAATTTATCAAGTTATATTTTTCCAGTCAACTTGCACAAAGTTACATTCTACATTCCTAATCACTATGTGAGATAGTTTAATAAGATGCAAAGCATTGTTACTCACTATTTGTCATTCAGTGGGGTAGATTTGTATGTCACCTTTGTTAATAGATGTCACAACTTATGAAAGTGGTTACCCTTAAAGGTTAATGTAATAGCCATTACTTATCTAGTAAACCCAATTAAATAAAGGATGCTACAAATCTAGTATCCTAGCTAATTATCTAGTCTAATAGAATTTTAGCAGCATAACGGTTGTTTGGAGTGAAAACCAAAAATTTATACTAGTCAAAATTGCACTTCTCTCATCTCACTCAACACAATCAGCCTTAATGGTTCCTCTTAATCCCCCAGATCACCACACCACTAAGCAAAATCCACTAAATTACAAGTTCATACATACATCTCAATCACTTATAAACTAATGCTATTATTAAACTATCATTTATTAGATCCCAAAATATTGTTACTATACTCAATCAATAGGGGTACAACTCATTTAAAACTTTAGATCATATACGGATTACAATATATGTAACACCCTCTATCTATTCTCCATAAAAACAGGCAAGACGTGCCACTTCTCGTGAGGTCA
>CANXYI010625886.1:0-19170 GCA_948208565.1 Hura crepitans
GCATTAGATTAGAGGTTGATATATCTGCTTTATATCCTTTATTGATGATTATTCATGATATGGATATTTGTATTTGATGAAATATAAATTTGAAGCCTTTGAAAGGTACAAATAATTAAAAAAAAATAAAGTAAAGAAACAATTAGGCAAAAGTATTAATGCACTTCAATAGATTAAAGTGGTGAATCCATGGGCCATAAATTTTAAAGCTATTTGATAGATAATAGGATTATATCTCTAGTGACTCCTTCTTATACACCATAAGATAATGGTGTATTTAAAAGGAGAAATTAAACTCTATAAGACATGATTCAATCAATGACGAGCTTTATAGAATTTCCCAAATCATTTTGAGGCTACGCATTAGACATTATTATTTATGTACTATAAACTAAATAGAGTTCAATTTAAATTGGTTGATGTTACACCATATGAGATGTGGTATGGCAATAAACTAATTCTTCCTCACATGAAAGTACGTGGTTTCCCTACCTATATGGAAAATAATATGTTAGACAAGTTAGATGTTAAATTTAACAAATGTCTATTTATAGGATCCTTAAAAAGTCATTGGAATATTATTCCTATAATGATTTGGAACTAAAGATGGTTATTTCAAAGCATGTTATTTTCATAGATAATGAGTTTCTTTAGGAAGAAAATGGTAGGAGTAGAAAAGAACCTAAAGAAGTTCAAGAATCACAGATGGAGATTGATCAACCAATTGATCTCGAAACTACTATTATTATGAATGTAGTAGTAAAGGAAAAAAATATTACATATACTCCTAGACATTCAACTAGAGTTTGTACTCTAAAGAGATATGAATTTCTCATTAATGAGAATAAACATGTGACTTTATTTAGAAAAAATGAGCCTATTAGATATAAAGAGGTTCTAAAAAGTTCATAATCAAAATTGTGGTTAAAGACCATGAAACTTGAAATGGATTTCATGTATACTAACCAAGTTTAGACTTTTACTTAATCGACCTAAAAGGATATAATCGATAAGGAGCAAATAGATCTTTAAGAAAAAGATTGAGATGGATGGTAACGTGATTACCTACAAAGCATGTCTTGTGGCAAAAGGCTATCTTTAAAGACAAGGTATTGACATTGATGAAACCTTTTCATAAGTGGTGATGCTTAAATCCTTTAGAATCTTACTTGCTATCACTGCTTATTATGACTATGAGCTTTGGCTAATGGATGTGAATGCTACTTTCTTTAATGGAAATTTAGTACTAGAAGTGTACATGACATAGCTTGATGGTTTTATCTTAGATGATAGCAATAAGGTATATAAACTTTGGAAATCCATTTATGGATTGAAGCAAGCATCCAGGAGCTTGAACATCCAATTTAATGAGACAATTAAAGAATTTGCTTTCTCACAAAATCTTAATGAACCATGTGTATATAAGAAGGTCAGTGAGAGTGCGATAATTTTTCTTGTGTTTTATGTTGATGACATATTACTCATTAGAAATGATGCCTCACTCTTATAATCAATCAAGATTCAGCTTTATAAGTAATTCTCTATGAAAGACATTGGAAAAATGACCTTTATTCTGGGGATAAGAATTTCTAAAGATAGATTAAGTAGGTTGATAAGTCTTTCTTAGTCTATATACATAGACAGAATGCTAAAGAAGTTTAGGATAAATCTCTCTATGTAGGGCTATACTCCTATGGCTCTATGGAAATAACATTCAAAATTAGTGTCCTAAAACATAAAAGGAGACAGAAGATGCAAGTAGAGACCCATATACATTTTTTATAAGATTTATCATATATGCTATTTTATGTTTAAGACTCAATACATCTTATACTCTAAGTGTCATGAGCATATTCCAAGCTAGTTAAGGAAAAGAGCATTGGGTGCCTATATAGAGCATCTTTAAGTACTTGAGAAGAACTAATTACATGTTTTTAGTATATAAAGATGAGGATTTACTAGTAAATGGGTATACATATGCCAGCTTCCAATTTGAGAAGGACAATTGTAAATCCTCATTAAGTTATATGTTTATCATGGGAGGAGAAGCATTTAGTTGGAAGAGTTTTTATTTTTTTAAATATAGCTGTTGATTCCACTACCATGCTTAATACATTGGATCCTCTAAAGCAGTGAGGAAGTAGTTTTGATTAAAAGGTTCGTAATTGAACTAAGTGTTTTTTTTAGTTTTATTGATTTGATACCTATGTACTGTGACAACAACGAAGCCCTAGCACAAGTGAAAAAATCATAGTCTCATCAAAGATCCAAGCATGTTCTCAAATGCTACCATTTATTTTGAGAGATAATTGGTAAAAATGATATGAAGAACAAAAAGATATTCACTAATCAAAATGTTGCAGATCCTTTCACTAAGGCACTATTCTAGAACAAATTCATTTATAATGTAAAATTTATAGGAATTAGATACATTGGTGACTAGTTTTAGTGCGAATGGGAGACTATTACTCGTATGCCATATAACAAATTTTTGTACACACATTCATTTATGAATAAAAGCTTTCATCACTTGTTACAAAGGGCTTATGTTAATTCATTTACTTCAATAAAGTTCTTAAATGGCATAATAAAATATAAATGTCATAATGTAGAGGAAATCATAAAGTGTCCATGATGTGAGATTCTTATTACATGCAAATGTGTTGATACATAAATCATCCTTAGTCATCGTAATAATGAGAAATGACATTGTTAATACGGATAAACTAACAATTGTTATATTCTAGTTAAGTAGTAGTTCTCACAAGTTGTAAGTATGGTGATACCTAAGGGTTAGCATATGGATGCTTGTTTGAGAAACAAGTACATTAGAGACCTTGACATGAGATCTTCACATAGAGATATAATTATGTCAATGAATGTTTCTCATTATATTAGTGGCATAAGCATCCTTAGACTTAAGATTACTAATGTATCTTGGGTATCAATTATTGTATTTTGACTCCATTGCTTATCCCCTGCCATGGTGTGTTCTTAGCAAGGGGATTAAGTATAACATGAGCTATCTAAATATAGTTAATTGATAAATAAAGGGCCCACCACCCAGATTATTATGGAGATGTATCTAACTTTTTGTATGATTTTCTTCTTAAGGAATCCTAGCCAAAGTAGGATGTCTTATGAATGTGTTTCATAAAGGACATTTTCATAATAAAGATTCTATGTTTAAGATTTGGTACATTCAAGGCTTAAATAAACAAACTTAGTTAAGCTTAGGCTGACATAGAGTCTATGCCTAAAAACTGATTATGATAAAGTATGATAAAAAGAGTTAACTACATATTAACTGCATAGAGAAGGGTTATGGTCAAACCATTAACCTTCTCACACTTGGGTTGTCATGATGCATGGCTAAGTGCCAATCTTGACTTACATAGAAATGGTAGACTGAGAATTAATGATGAATCAAATAAGTTAAACTAACACCATCCTAATTCATGTAGGGTTTTATTTGCACTTTATACTACTAATGTGCTTCAAAAGCCCAAAAGGTTGCACAAACAACGAACGGGATTCAAGATAATATTTAATAAAAATACAATTAAATGGCATGAGATGTCATAAAATAAAGGGGAAGATAAATGGGTCATAAATATGCATAGAAGGTCTATTAGATGGACAATGAACATAAGGTTATTTTATTGGGCCAATAAACTATATTTAATTATTAAAGGTCTAATTATTAGATACCCTTTTAATTAATTTTAAAGGGAACTTAGCCCTGACAAAAAAAAGCGAAAAATAAACAAACCTAACCCTATTTAAAGGGGTGTAGCCAAAATTTACAAAGAGCTTCTAACTATGAAATATGCACCCCACTCTCTCCCCCTCTTTCTTCGATTTTCTTTACTAATCTCTAAGAAAATTTGCATTCATTCTTGAATCCTTCTTCTAATGTAGATATGTTTAGAGCTATTCTGAGTTGGATCATTATGGTTTGCTACAACTCGATAAGAAGGAAACAAAAATAGGAGAAGAAATCTTTAATTTTTGTAAGCTTCTATGTCACTTGTCTTTTTAAATAAGTGCAAGATATAATTTAATTCCAATTTGTGGTTTTGAGATATTTATTCCAATGTTGTAAATATGATTTGTATGAGTCTTGGAACTAATAAAAGACTCTCAAAAGGCAATGCATAATAGGCCTAATGTGCAAATGTGTATAGCCCAAAAGTTGGCTTATGCACATAGTCTATAGAGGGCCTAATTCAAAGTCCTCATAATGAGTAAGTTGAATCAAATCTTTAATTTTTTAACTTGGAGTACTATTTTTATTATAAGTAGCATATAATGATAAGCTTAATTAAAAGCCGCCACACTTGCTATTTATGCATACACCCTTCTTAATAAATGCAAGTTTTCTTTTCTTCTTTTTTCTAGACTTGAAATCTTACTAGTATATAACATTTCAAGTTTTCTCTCATTTTAATTGTTCTATAGATGGCTTCAAGGTGCTTTAAAAGGATCATTATGGTTTGTAACAACCCAATAAGTGAAAAGAAGAAAAAGGAACTCTCCATGAATACTAGTAAAATACTTTGAGCTATAGTTTCTATTTTTTGTGTATGTTTCCAAAGTTTTATGTTCATTTCACATCAATTATATATCATGAATTACATGCTTTCCCATTTTTCCATTTCATTTTCTCATTATTGTGTTTTATATCAATCATATGTCATACATCATAATTCATATAATCGTGTAATGCTTGAGAATCTTTGTTTCATAAATAGTACTTCTTGAGGCATGAATGGTGTTTTTTGAGTAATCGAGTCATATTGAGGTGGCTGAGGGGGATGTACTAGTAATAAAACTTAGATAGGTAAAATAAAAATAAACATGAAATAATTAGCACTTTTCACTAAAGCAATAAATTTTTTCATTTTAAGAACTAGTGAATAGTCACTTAGGTTTGCATTGAGTTAGAAAATGGTCTGGATGTGGCTATATTGACCTAAAAATAGTAAGACTTGAAGGCCAAAAATTCTAATGAGTCTAAAGGTGGTGAAATCAGAATTTTCTAAGGTCATTTCCTATTTTATTAGAATTTCTTAATAATGCAAGTGAATAGTTCTTAGGTTTCCCTTGACTTTTGGACCCGAGATTTTAGGGCTCCCTTAATTGAGACTTTTAGTAATTTTTGGCATGGAAAGAAATAATTTTGAGGCCTTAAACATTTAATTTTTATTTTTGAAACTTAAAACTTAAATAGAATTAATTTGAACCATCAAATCAATGCATGGAGTGATTTGAGCTGTCCAACCACTTACTATAAAAAATGGCATATGTGTCAACTCTCACATGTGTGAGAGTTGTCTTTCACCTCCCCCTTCCCCACTTTGGCCAATGCTATTCACACATATACACACCCCTCCCCCCACCTTTTTCTTCATTTCATCCAAAAATCCAAGTGGTTTCCTTCAAGTTGAACCCTTACCCTGGCCTTCATAGTCTCATGAATACAAATAAATCAATAAAAAGCCAAAGGGCTTGCTTGTTTGGGGAGATTTGATCATGTAGTGAATACTGACCATTTTGAGTTTAAGTGGGTTTTTTGAAGGTTTCTTAGGCATTATTTAAGGTGTAGATAATGTTTATGTAATTAGATTTCAATTTAGATTTGTGTAACTTTTTGTAGATTTTTTCTATGCATAAAAACTATTATATTTGTAACTAAAGAGGAGGATTTGGTGAAGGAAAGGAAAGAAAGGGATTTGGAGGTATAATTGGAATGCTCTAGAGTTTTGTTGTAAGTGAATTTAATGAAAAATTCTTTATGTGTTATGTTTGTGTACATTTCAAGTGTCTATGTGTTTGCATGGAAATGATGTATAATGTGTATATGTAACGATCATATTGATATTATGTATGAGATGAGGCAATAGATGTAAGCATGAATACATGAAGAAATAATGGAAAATAATATGTATATGTGTGATTATGGTATGGCTTGGTGTACATGCATGTGCATGTGTGAGCAATGGCATGTAATGAGATAATGAATGACTTATTTGGTGGTAAATGTGGGAAGCATGAATAATTGAGGTGAATTAATATGTGTATGCATTTAGACATAATGGAAAAATAATATGTATAAAGGTGGAAACCTCTGCGTGTGTGTGAGCTTAAGCAAGGTTAAGGGTTTTATAAGCTTGAATATATGTGGTAATAGTAAATGGCATAATGAATTAACAATAATTGGAATGTATGTATACATTGGCAATGTAAGGTATGATAAAGTAAAGGGCTAGTGTCTCGACTTTTGACATAATAGGGTGTAATAATGCATGAAACCATAATGAGGTAAGTAAGACCAATTATTGTGAAGTATTATATGATACTAGCATAAAGACAATAAGGAAATAAAACATTAATAAGACATATATTGAATGGCTAAAGTAATGGTTAAGTAAAATGTATGTATATGACCTTGTGTGTCATAATATGAATAATAAGAGGAATGAAATAGTAATGATTAGATGATTGACTTAAACAAAGATTTTGATTGGCCCATATTAGTTAGACCACTTACTAGATAGGTTGATCGATCAACTAAAAAGTTAGTAGCTACTAATGGCTTTGGTCTCTGTGGATCATCACTTGACTATCTTGTAAGGTGGGTGCAGCAATTAAGGTTCTTAATGTGAACCTTACACACTTTAGGATATTAGGAAGTCCACACAGGCTGATCCTTACGACCTATATTGCATTGGATATTGGGAGGTCTATTAGGGCTGATCCCTACTATCCATTAATGTTGGAGTATTGGGAGGTCTATCAGGGCTGATCCCTATTATCTCATTATTGGGATATCCCGTAGGACTGATCCTTGCCATTTTGATATTCGGAGGTTCCTATGAATAGATCCTAGCTATCAGATGGATATAGGTAGGTATAGCTCTTGAGGTCCATAATATAAGACATTTCATAGGTTTAAATCCCATTATTGAGTGTTAAAAGACTTATATTTTGAGTATGGGCCATAAAGATAAACTTATTATAGTGTTCTGTTATACAACTATAACATGACATAAGTTAAAGTATGAGCACTTAATTTACTTATAACATGAAACATGATAACTTAAATTTAAAATGGCAGCATGGTTTGTTAAATATGTAACTAGTGATCTAAATTGATGGCAGGATAGTTATATGTAAATGACATACTCACATGATGCATGGTGCATGTGAATTTCATATAGTGCATGTTTCATTAAATTTACCACTAAGTGTATACTAAGTATGTCGATTTCCCCATGCATAGGTTATAGGTAGTAGATTCGCAATCTAACCTCAGTAAGCAGTGTAACAGACCATCCTCTCATAGGGTACACTTTTAGGTTCATTTGTAATGAGTAATATGTAAAGGCATTCATGTATATAGTTTGTCTGGGTCTAGTTATGGGTACTTATTATACAATGCCTTCTAAATAGTAATGTAGGTTATAATGTGAATGTAATTAAAATATATGATCTATATGTTAAATGTTTGACTCTGGGATTATGATGATAATAAAATGAGAATGTTAGAGGACTATAAAGGTTTAGGATTTTGAGATATAAATGAGAAGGATTATGGATGTGTTCTTTATAGCATTAAATTCTTTGGATTTTTGCACAGACAGCAGTTATGCTACCTAATTTCTATTGAAATATAACTCATAACTAATTAGCTAAAATAAACCTATGTGCATAATAATGAAAGTTAATACACATCATAGAGGAAGAGTATTAAGATGATAATGAGATAGTAACATGATATCTTTTATTCAGGTCTGGTGTTGGATCAGGTGAGGGGTGTCATATTAAGGGGTATTAGACTGAGTTTAGGTATTATGAGGCAATGTATACATGAGTGTCACTAATTAGGTTTCTATGTCAAGTAAAGTTGTATTGCTTGAGGTTAATTATTTTTTTTATAGTAAATCAAGATAAGTGAGCATATCACACAAGGAGAAAGGGAAAAGGTGGCCAGTTAGGCACCGACCATGATACAGTAGCCTATGAGCTTAACAACCCTAATACTGAGCAATGCAGCATGTTTGGCATAGATCCAAGCTTCACTAGTGTTGCTGTGGTAGAGAGTTGACTTGCTAAGTCAAACCACAACTACAATTGCATCACCACCACCACTAGCCCCAGTATAGACTCCAAAGCTATTGGCATTGCAGAAGACTTATTTATAGAGGGTCAAGAATATGAGGGCCCTAGACTTTGTGAGAAAAACAAAAGATGATGCTGCTAGGGTTGAGTATTGGCTGGAGCATTAGTTAGAAGTTTACAATAGCTACAGTGTACCATTGAGGAAAATTTGTTATATGCCACCTCTCTCTTACAAGACAAAGCCATCTACTTGTTAGAAACTACAATAAAATTGAAAGCTATAGTAGATGTGACCTAAGAATTCTTCCTCCAATAGTTTAAAAAGAGATACATGACATACTTGGATAAAAAGAGGTAACAGTTCTTAAACTTGAAAGAGAGGTAGAGGTTAACATCCGTGTATAAGCAAGACTTCATTTGACGAGTTGATATGTAGAAGAATTGGTTCCTACTAAAGAAGAGATATGTAAGAGGTTTAAAAAATGCCTTAATATTAAGATCAAAATGCAGATAGCTATTTTAAAGATTAAAGAGTTTGCTCCGTTAGTGTTAGCAATATATGCCATGGAGGAAATGTTTAAGGAAAAGAGAAAGAATTTCTAGAAGAAGAGGACTTTCAGTGCAGGACAAGTTAGTTTAGCCCCTGATGCAGGTAAGACATAAAAGAGAAACTAGGCCCTACATTAGCCCCAAAAGTAGGCATAGACCTAAAGAATAGGCTAGCGATCTTAGTCTAAGCCACGGCCACTACTGCACTAGTGTCTACAGCAAAAAGTGCACCCCTTGTGTGTGAGACTTGTAGTAGGAGAAATTGGGGTGTTTGCTAGGAGGTCAGATGAAAAGAATGCTTTTTATATGGGCCTCGAGACCAATAAAAGAGGGATTGCCCTAGGAAGCAAGCCGATGCTATCAATTGCAAGCTTCCTCACCATTACCTAGTAGAGGTCAAAGGGAGAGCAAGAATAATAAAGCTGGCATGAGTAAGAGATCTATATCAGAGGTGTGAGCACCTGTACAATAGTATGCCATCCATACTAGAGAGGAGGCAGAGGCTCCTGATGTTATTGCTGGTACCTTTTCTTATTTGATTTCTCTATTATGGCATTAATAGATCTAGGATTTATTAATTCATACATATAGACTGCACAAGAATGAAATATGGTTTAGAATGTAAACATATGGATATAGATATTATGGCTTGCAATTTAATTGGATAGCATGTGGTGGTTAATAAAGTATGCTTGTGACACCTCTTACTGGACTCTTGAAGAAATTCGATAGGTGATGCACTTCCCACTAGGTCACCCCTCTTGGAAGTGTCCTAGGGGTTAATACATATCGACTTTTTTAGAACATTATTAGATATTGCTTATAATCTTAGTTTGACCCTTAAAAAAGCTCATATATGGTATGACAGACTTAGAAAACCTATTTACAGACACTTTACATGTTACAAAAAATTAGGCAGCACAACAACTACCCAGATGAAATACCAAAAATTTCTTTCACCTATAGAAACACTTCTATTAATAATAATATTATTCTACCACCTTTTGGACCCTTCTAGTACCCTAATCAAAATCAAAACATATCATAAACACTCACAGGGCCTCAGACCCATAGTTATTAGAAAATCATCAAGCAAACTATTTAGATGAAACACCTATTTATATACATCGCATTCATCCTTTTTATATATAGATGTAAGCAGCCTCTAAGCATGCTATCTATAGTGTTTACATGAGTGCTAGCTCACAGAACAAAAGAGAATGACTCTATATACCCTTCAAAAAAAATTGTGATGCTACACTACAAGATCTCCAAGAAATGACTACTTATCTTTACAACATGCACACTAAAACACAGGTATGCTGAGTATGAAACTCAGTAGTGAATTTTAAGTATTAAAACATGTTTTATGAAATGGCTCACATGCAATGACAATGTGACAGTTAGTATGCAATGTGTGGGAGGTATATCTGGTAATTCATACAATTCAAGTGATTTGCCATATTTTCACAATAATTACTAAAATGCCCCTATGAGAATTTCAAATTGATTATTTAAGTAGTAAATTGCTATCAATAAAAACTTGTAGAACAATTCAATTTAATTTAATAGACCTAACTAGATAGACTACACCTAAGACACTAGAGTAAGAGGGCACTGAAAAGTTTTGTAGTGGCCCACATTTTGGACCCTGACTACTCTACTAGCCTAGTTTAATAGTAGGGATCAGCTCACTTGAACATCACAATACTAGACAAGAGATAGTAGGGATTGGTCTATAGATCTCCTAATATCTCAAGCAACTCAACCACCCACCATATTATGGATAGTAAGGATCATTCCATAGACCTCTTAATATCTAAGAATCAAAACAAACTTTAATGGATAGCAGGGATCAATCTATAGACTTCCCAATATCTAGATAATCATTAACATCAAACAATCCCAAAAGATAATAGGGATTAGTCTGTAGACCTCTCAATATCAAGAAAATCACAAAAAATCATCCAGCAACTACTAATCCTTAAATTGATCAATCAACCCATGCAGTTGGTGTCTAACTAATGGGCCATCTAACTTTATTTTATGTCAAATTATTTAATGATCATTATATTATAATATTTTAAAGTGAAAAGCAAATAGTTATGAGTTTTATTTGATAGTCAAAATTTAACCTGCATAGTTATAAGTCATTTTAGGTACTACTGAATAGTTACAGGTCAATTTTTCTAAGCCATTTCAAGTTGCTTGCTTAGGCATAATTAAGTTCACATTAAGTCTAGTCTAGGCCATTATTTTAAATAAAATTATGTCCATGTTCAAGGTACATTTCAATATAGGTGATCCTAGGTCATTTTTTAGGGACAGTTATAAGTTATTTTTATTTTTTCTTATGCCATTTTAAGTATCAAATTAAGTCTTTTTCATGCAATTTTTTAGTGCCATTTACACCTATTTCCTTCCAATTTCATAGGCCTCATGCCAAGTTCAATTATACACTTTAAATACCCTTAAAAGAGGTTACAATTTTGTTCCACCTAAACATTATAAAATGTCCCAAAATTTAAGTGCCATTTACATACAAATTTTGCTCCTCTTTAAGGTCAATTTTACTATGTTATCCTAGGTCATTTTTAAGTTTCCTTTTTAACCACCTTCTAATCTTAAGTGACATTTTAATATCTATACATTTCATGCTTTATTATTAATACACATTCACCTAGCTCGTATCGAATGTATATTACAATTCATCCCAAATGTGCCATGCCATTTGCACTCACAATTAACATGCCATACCATACACTTCATGCTAATTTTACGTCACATACCTCTTAACCAAAGCTTATTAATGGCCATGATCATGGTTTTGTTGACATCAAATCACACATACACATACATTGGCATCATATAAGCATGCATATTCACACACTATGCACATACCATGCAAACCATGCCATGACATGCCTTAGACATGTCTCGGCCACACTATGGAAGTGCACACACATGCATTTTTTCACAATATTCACCATATACACCTACATTTCCATCCCTACCATACCATTTTCCATATAATATGCCATGTTTACTTGTCATACATGTAGCCTACATACCAAGACAACCTCTTAGTTAACTAAGGCTTGGTACTAACTCTCCTATTGTTCATTATACACATGCACAATTCACATATATATTTGTTAAGTACACTAGAATTCTTCCTACTAATACCATAATTAAGCCATACACACACCACACACATCACTTATACCTCTTACCCAAATGAGGGCATACCCTTTCCACTAATTCTTTTCACCTAATCACCATTCTGATCCCTTATTTCTCATATAATTAGTAAAAGCACAAGCCTATTTGACAAGTGTACACACTTTAGCCATGAAATCCCTAACTTTTGTACAAGTTTCTGCATATTTTCCACAATGAACTTAACTGAGCATGCTATAAATACTTTAAATTCATATGCTTTTATAAATTTTTAGTCCTTCCCATCACATTAAAAGACTTAAAGCTTATGTTCTCTTTAGTTCTCCCTCTCACCTACACATTCATAGCAACACTAAGAAAAAAAAATCCTAAGAATTTCCATTGTCATCCAATCCAATTTCTTTAAATGTGAGAAATTTTAGAAAGATGAAATCCCCTAAGAAAAATTTTAAATTTGAGAGAAACATTCACCCTTTGCATGTTGTTTCTCAAGTGCCCCTTTAGTCGACACTTTGCCTATCTTGATTTTTCTTGGGTTCTATGGCAATTTATTGCTCTCAAAATCTTCAAGGATTAATTTAACACTTTTTAAGGGAATTTTTGTTGAGATTTAGTGGTTCTTTTATGGTTGAGAAGGCATAAAAATGGAGGAAGTTTTTTAATGTAGGCATCGGCTAGAAATAGAGAAGAAAGGGAGAAATGGGTGGGCAATGGGGTGGATAATGCTAAGTAGACACTTAGGTGTCATCCCTTGGATTTTATAAAGGCTAAGGTGGCCCAAATGGTAACACATGTGACCCAAACTTCCTTAAAACGCTCAATTTTACCAAAAACTTTGGGGATTTTTTTAAAATATTCAGACCTCTAAAAATCATTACATTTGTATTAAAAATCCTTGATTAGTCCTTTTTAGAGGCTTGTAAAGTTTCATGACCGAATTCCCTCGACAAGACAGTTAACCAACTCCCTCGATTTACATGAAAAACCCAAAATTAAGGAAAAGTTACAAACAACCTTGGAATTCAAACATTCCTTCACCAATGGACTTAGGGGAATTTTTTACCTTTAGGGTATGGTATTTTTTAGTCTTTCCTTGCACAACCCTTGTCATTCTCGACCTATGTCCATTTAAGCCTACAACCCACTAGATTACAGCCTAAAATAATTTATTGGTTCTATTAAATCTTTAAATTAAGCCATTTTCATCATTTTTAAGCCCCTTAAAGTTCTATGATCAGTACACCCCACCTTAGCCCTTATGAAGGTGACTCGGCACTCCGAGCATACTTTTTGAGCTTTGAAGGTACTATTCATAGAGCCTTGACTTATGGGTATTATAATATCAAAATCCTTTAGTAGTTTAAGATTATGCATTTCCAACAAACTTTATTAAGCTTCCATTCAATTAATTTGATGTTATCTTGGTTATGGATTAGCTATCTAAACATCAAACTATGGTAGATTGTAAACAAAAAGCGCTCACACTTGAGATAGCCGATGGGGATAAGGTGACAATGGTTGGTGAATTGACTTCCTTTGCCTAATGTTATTTTAGCAATGACACCAAGGTGATTAATCTGAAAGATTGTGAGGCATACTTAGCCCACATGGTTGATACTAATAAGGAAGAGTTAAGCTAGTAGCATCATAATTCTCGGATGTATTTCCAAGTGAGCTACTAAGACTACCACCAAAACATGAACTTATATTTAAAATTGAAGTGTATCTTAGTACAACACTAGTCATTATTACTCCATACCATATGACACCTATAGAACTAAAATTATTAAAAGTGTAGTTGCAAGAATTATTGGATAAAGGCTTTATTAGGCTGAGTACTTCTCCATGGGGAGCATCGGTACTATTTATGAAGGAGAATAATGGGTTACTTCAATTTTGAATCAATTTATAAATAGCTGAATAAGGTGACTATCAAAAATAAATATCCATTACCAAGGATTAATGATCTCTTTGATTAATTAAGAGGTGCCACTATCTTCTCTAAAATTGACCTCAAATCAATGTATCATCAGTTAAGGATGAGGGAATCTAACATTCTGAAGATTGCCTTTCCCACCAAATATGGGCATTATGAATTCTTAATAATGCCATTCAGGCTTACTAATGTCTCTACAACCTTTATAGACCTGATGAATAGGATCTTCAAGCTATACTTAGACTAGTTGGTTGTGGTTTTCATTAATGACATCTTGGTATACTCTAAGACCAATGAGGAGCATGAAAAGTACTTAAGGCTTGTGTTGTAGACCCTAAGGGAGAAATAGTTGTATCCTAAGTTGAGAAAATATGAGTTTGGTTTAAATGAATAAGCCTTCCTTAGATATATTACTTTAGTAGACGGTATTAAGGTTAACCCGAGCAAGGTTAAGGTAATGTTAGGCTGGATGCCTCAAAGAAATGTGATCAAAATTCAAAGCTTTTTGGGGTTTGTTGGTTATTACAAAAGATTCATTAAGGGATTTTCTATGATTGTAGCACCGATAGCTCGATTGCTATAGAAAGATGTGAAATTTTTGTGGGATAATAAATGTTAGGCAAGCTTTGACACGCTAAAATCCATACTAACCAAAATTCCTATCATTATAAAGCTTGGGTTAGGGTAGGACTTTGTGATCTCAAATGATGCATCACATAATTAGCTCGAATGTGTATTGATGCAAGATGGAAAAATATTTACATATGTCTTGAGGCAATTGTAGCCATATGAATTAAATTACCCAATGCATGATTTAGAGTTAGTTACAATTGTTTTCTCTCTAAAAGTGTTGCAACATTATCTGTGTGGTGAAAAATGCTACATTTACACTAATCATAACAATTTAAATACCTCTCCACATAGAAGGAGCTAAATCTAAGATAGTAAAGATAGATAAAACTAATAAAATATTATGATTGTCTGATTGTCTACCATCCTAAAAAGGCTAATGTTGCAGTTGATGCTTTAGGTTGAAAGTTTATAGCAGCTATGAAACCTATGAATGCTAGGTTTGGATACACTTAAGATGATGTAATTTTAGTTAAGTTACAAGTGAAACTTGAAGTAGTGCAATAAGTAAAAGAGGCATAGACTTGAGATAATCATTTGTTATAGATAATGAGTCAAGTCAAAGAGGGAAAGACTACATGTTTTTAAATTAAGATATATGGGTGTTCATATTTCCATGATAAGTTATGTGTGCCTAAAGCAAAGGAAAGTAAAACATAGATTCTATAAGAGGCATATGATTCTCCTTATTGCATGCACCTTAGGACCATAAAAATGTACCTTGATTTGAAACCTTACCATTTGTGGCATGGAATAAAGTGAGATGTTACTAAATATGTAGCTTAATGCCGTATATGCAATAGGTGAAAGCTGAGTATCAAGTTCCTTTTGGATTCCTCCATCCTATAAAAATTCTAAAATTGTAGTGGAAAATGGTTACCATGGACTTTGTGATAGGTTTTCCTATGATCGGAGGTAAGTGCAATATCGTATGGGTAATTATGGATGGACTAACCAAGACTGCACATTTCATTCAAATCAAAATGGACTATTCTTTGGAAAAGCTTTCATAGCTATACATCAATGAGATTGTGAGGTTAAATGGTGTGGCACTTGTAATCATATCTGACTGAGACCTTACATTCTCTTCTAGATTCTAGAGGAAATTATAAAAAGCTTTAGGTACTCACCTCACCTTCAGTACAGCTTTTCACCCAAAGGTAGATAGGCAATCTTAGCTAGTTATATAGATACTAGATGATATGTTACAAAGTTATGCCATAGAGCTTAAATAAAGTTCAGATTAATACTTACCTTTGGTTGAATTTGCCTATAATAACAGTAATTAGGCAAGTTTGGGCATAGCTCCTTATGAGGCAATGTATGGCAGGAAATATAGAACTCTAATATGTTAGAGTAAGGTGGCTAAGAGTAAACTCATACAACCTAACTTAATTAGAGATACTGAGAAGAATGTAAGAATTATCAAAGAGAGATTAAATGCTTCCACTGATTGACAAAAATCGCATGCTAATTTGAAGTGAAAGGACATTAAATATGAAGTTTGTAAGGGAGTATTTATTAAAGTATCGACATGGAAAATGGTGCTTTAATTTGGTAAAAAAAGGCAAGCTAAGCCTAAGATTTATTGGTCTATATGAGATTATAAAATGTGTGGAACTAGTAGCTTATCAGCTAGCTTTGCCACCAAAATTTCAATAGATTTATAATGTATTCCATACATATATACTGAGCCATTGTAGATCAGATCCTTCCTATGCGATACCAATAGTAGAAATCTAAGTATAGCCAAACTTGAATTATGAAGAACCAGTGTAGATATTAGCAAGAAAATTTAAGGAGCTTTGAAATAAATATGTGCTATTAGTAAAAGTAATATAGAGGCATCACAAGATAGAAAAGGCTACTTGAGAGAGTGAAGACCATATGAAAGCTCAATACCTTTACTTGTTGGCACAAGTTAAATTTTAAGGATAAAATTTCTTAAGTGGGGATAGACTACAATACTTGAGAATACGAATTTCATAAATAGTACTTCTTAGGGCATGAATGGTGTTTTTCAAGTAATCGAGTCACATTGAGATGGTTAAAAGGAAGTACTGGTCATAAAACTTAGATGGGAAAAATGATGATGAAAATGAAGTAATTAGCACTTTTCACTAAACCAATAAAATTTTTCATGTCGAGAACTAGTGAATAGTGAATTAAGTTTACACAAAGTTGTAAAATGGTCGGGATGTCCTCGGACTAACATCAAAATAGCATAACCTAAAGGTTAAATATTCCAATGAGTCTAATGGTGTTGAAATCAAAGTTTTTGAGGTCGTTCACTATTTTAGTAGAATTTCTTAACTATGTGAGGGAATAGTTACCTAAAATTCCCTTTGCTTCTGGACTCGAGATTTTACGAGTCCTTTAATTGAGACATTTGGTAATTTTTGGCTTTGAAGGAAATAATTTTAGAGGGTTTGAACATTTAATTTGTATTTTTAAAGATTAAAAATTGAATAGAATTAATTAGAAACATTCAATTAACATGTGGCATGATTCGAGCCATCCAACCTCTTAATATAAAAGGTGGCAAGTGTGCCAACTCTCACATGTGTGAGAGCTATCTTCTAGCTCCCCCTCTCCTACTTTTGCTGATGCCATTCTATAATGCCCATATGCCAAGTTTTCATGAATAGTGTTTTCTAGGCCGAGTGATGTTCCTTATGGTGTGGGGCATTATTTCGAGTCCGATGACTGCCATATTGGCCATAAAACTTTGATGAGCCTAAAAGTGCTTAAAACAAATGAATTAAAAATTTTAGTAGAACCAATAAATCATTTCGGGTCAAGAACTAGTGTTTGCGGAGATAAAATGAGGCAGTGCTAGGATAGCTTCGGGAAGTGCCTGGATGGACCAAGAAATATCATACCTTAAACCTCAAAATGTTCACTGAGTATGATGGAGAATGAATTATAATTTTCTTGAGGCCATTTAATATTGTTTTGGAATATTTTATTCTAATGGGTGAATAGTGCCAAAAAGTCAACAATTGACTTTTGACCTAAAATTTTACATAAGCCTTTGTGACCCCAAAGTGAGGATTTTTCAAACTAGAATGAATATTTTTGGAGGTCGAGGGAATATTTTATGAATTTTCAAAGGTTAAAAATGACATAAGGTGAATAGTAACCCTAGCTCCCGAAGGAGTTTCGAGCTAAAATTTTGTAGGGTCTTTAGTGAATATAATTGAGAATTTTTGGGACTAAAATGGTGATTTTTGGTGGTGTATGGAAATTATTTTGAATTTTTCAAGTTAAAATCATAAATAGGATTAATTTTGGCTGTCCAATCACCAAGTGGTGTGATCATGGCCATCCACTTTACATATACACTTTAGTGTATATGTATGTAGATGGATGGAAGGGAGAAGAAGTCATCTTCTTCCCTCCCACAAGAAAGCCGATGCCATTTCAAGCTAAAAACCCTCTATTTTTTAAGCTTTTCTCTCTTATCCCACCATTGAAACACATAAAATTTATATGGCCTTAAACCTCCATAATCCCTTGAAGACACTTTAAGTGATAGAAAGAAGAAAGGAGGTCCAGAAAGTGAAAAATGAGCACTTGTTGAATAGTGCTCTTTTGGTGAGTAAGTTGGTTTTTCCTTGAGTTTTTATTTTTCTTCCATAGCGTAAAGTATGGTAATGTTAAGGGAATAAAGATACTTCAATTTAAAGCTTTGTGGAATTTTGTAGAATTTTTCAAAGTGGAAGCTATAATATAAAATTCTTGGAAAGGATGCTTCAAGGTGGAGAAAGAGGAATCCAATTGTTCTAGAGTACCTTTAGAATGATAGGGAGTTCACTGTAAATTAATTTAACTAAAACTTATCATGTATGATGTGAAAAAAATGTTATGGAAATATGGGTGCATGTATGGAAGTTGTAGTTGTATGGGTGTTTATGCATGTAAGTATGTGAAATGTATGTTAGGGTGTGTAAATTGATGAGATAGGATGATACGGGTGTGTATTAGATGTGTAGGTAGGGGATGCATGCATGACTATGTGTATGTGATGTATGCCATGGCATGAGTAAGTATGCATGGTTGGTTGGCATGTGAGAATTTAATGGTGGTATGATGTATGACATGTAAGGATAATGAAATGGTATGGATATGTGGAGAATTGATAAGATATGGAACTTAAATGATGTATGTGGTGGAAAGGCATGAAAGTATGGAATGTAAAATGGTGAAATAGCAAATATCATATAAAAAGATTGAATTTAATTAGAAATGGTTGGTTAGGATTTTTAATGGAATTAATGACCTTATATGGTAAATTAGATGTGAAGGTTGGATAGGATGAAGTAAATTATGATATAAGGGATTAAGATGATAGAGAAGAAAATAGGTTGATAAATTAATAAGAAAAAAAGTACCAAATGAATAATAATAGTGACATAAAATGGCCCGTAACTGTCCTCAAATTTATAATGACCTATAACTATCCAAAAAAATATGATTGGATGAAATAAATTAAAATTTGTGTCATTTTAGTTTGGATATAGCTAGAAAAAATATTTAATAGAGGAAAAATAATTAATTTGGCTAACTTTGAACTAGAATGGAATAAAGAGCGGATACATGACTAGAAGGCTGAAGGGATAAATTGATGAGATAGGATGATACGGGTGTGTATTAGATGTGTAGGTAGGGGATGCATGCATGACTATGTGTATGTGATGTATGCCATGGCATGAGTAAGTATGCATGGTTGGTTGGCATGTGAGAATTTA